>JAOXNJ010107470.1:0-11588 GCA_028566655.1 Metis holothuriae
TTGTTTTGTGAGTATGAATGTTTGAGTAAACCATACCTGTAAAAAACTCGTAAACACGGGAGTTTCGGTTTGAGTTTCGGTGTGCACAGGGCATCTGTGACATCATTACAGGCAAATATTTGAAGAAAATATCTTCGACTTTGTAGGATACTCACATCAATCCCATTTAACAAAAATGCTCTACCAGAGATTTCAAAAAATAAAGAGATTTTTCGAGAAATAAAATGAAGCAATTTACATCAGAGCACCAATAAATTCGGCGTTCTTCAAAACTCGAGAGTGAAAAAAGTGATAGCTATATTTCTGTTGAGAAAAAAAGATGATATGAACCACTGAAAGTGCAAGAGCAAAAAGTGCACATATACCCAGCTTCAAACACGATCTGCCGATGAGCCGATGACAACCTTCGTATACTGTATGAACTGTGGGAACCGATGGAAATTCTGCTAGCTCCAACTGCATTTATTTCTACTCCACTTTACTCCATATTTTTTCTGGATTTTATCTTAGTTTGTACAAAAAATAGTATCAAAAGGTGCTTTTGGTAAAAAAAAAGTGGTGAAAAAGTCTCTAAAATTTTTAAAATGTGAGTGAAAAACATGTGAAAATACGTATTGATGACTTCCTGACAGTCAAAACTTATAAAAAAATAATTTTCGTCTATCCAAATTTTTTGTGATAAAGAACGTTACTTACTGCCTTCTTGTGTCTTTAGGATCATTCAGGTATTTAGTGTTTTTGTTATAAAACGCGCACCATTTTACACTCAAAAAACCACTCATAAAACTTTACATTTCGATAATAAACTGTAAATGAAAAAGCCAAGCCGCATTTTTTGAGATATCTTTTATTAAGAAAATGGGCGGAAGCAAAGACCCGCAAGATCTGTTTAAACTACAGGAGAAAATCGGCAAAGGAAGCTTTGGTGAAGTCTGGAAAGCGGAAGACATCAAAACAAAAAAGATCGTTGCTGTAAAAATTATCGACCTCGAAAAGTCAGACGGTAAAGATCTAACGCAAATCGCTTTTAACAATCCGCGTTGTTGACTTCCTATCGGCCGTGTATAAACTAAAACAGAGCAAATAAACTGTGACAGTTCTATATCCGATAATTCAGATGAAATCGACGATATCCAGCAAGAAATTGCGATGCTCTCCGAATGTGCCTCGCCTTATGTCACCAAATACTACGGTTCATATTTGAACTCCAGAGAGCTCTGGATTGTCATGGAGCTTTTAACTGGTGGCTCGGCGAACGATTTACTCAAAAGTAAGTTGTTAATTTTCGGAATCGGTTGACAAACTAGCCCTTTTATCGTCAGCTTCGTAAATCGTTTTTCAGTGGGTAAACTCGATGAAATTTACATCGCAGTTATTCTACGCGAAGTCTGCAGAGCACTTGACTATCTCCACTCCAAAGAACGGAAAATTCACAGGTGAGAAAATACGGCACCCTTAAATTTAACACGTATTTGCAGAGATATAAAAGCAGCAAATGTTCTGCTCACGGAGTCTGGTGACGTAAAACTAGCCGATTTTGGTGTCGCCGCGCAAATTTCAGAAACTACGCTCAAAAGAAATACGTTTGTTGGAACGCCGTTTTGGATGGCGCCGGAAGTTATTAAACAGTCAGCGTATGATTATCAAGCTGATATTTGGTCTCTCGGTAAGTCAAATGAAAATAAAAAAGTTCAACGAACTACCGTTTTTAGGAATAACTGCCATTGAACTTGCCAAAGGCGAGCCGCCAAAGTCAGACCAGCACCCGATGAAAGCACTTATGAGCATTCCAAACGACGCTGCTCCCGAACTTAATGGAGATTTTAGTCGAGGTATGACCTGTCATTTACTACTCATGTACAAAACTACTTTCAAGATTTTAAACAGTTTGTTGCCAGTTGCCTGAACAAAGAACCTCAAAACCGCCCTTCTCCAAAAGACCTGCTCAAAATGAAATTCCTCAAAAACGCTAAAAAGAACTCAATTCTTCAAGAGCCAATAAACAAGTTCAAAAAGTGGAGAAAGCGGAACCCAACCGAAGAAGATGTCGAGAATGAGCTTGATGCGACGATCAAGGTTGAAATTTATTGAATCATCATTAATTTTATCATATTAACTAACAAAGGGTGCCTACAAAAACTTTGACAATCTGGAGGTTTTCTGCTTTTTGAAACAAGCGCTGCTTTTTTTACGAATCAATTCTGTTGGAGTTCCAAATAAGAATTTGGATATCTTTGGAAAACATATCCAAAATATCGACAAAGAGCACTACGCTTGTTCATTGAGCATTTTTATTTGTTCTAAATATTCTTTTAGTTGATTCCAAACTGGGACTTTGACACCGTTAGACCAGCAAAATCACGTCCAGAAGCTTCATTTATTCAAAAACCGCCATCTCCAAAAGAATCTCGCAACGAAGACCGTCGCCACGCCAGTCCAACTCGAGCTGTTAGTCCACTTGCTCCTGCCCAGCCAGTTCCTGCTCAATCAGCGCCGACTCGGCCAGCTCCCGCTCCAACAGCCGCTGTTGCAGCAGCAGTTGCCACAAGTGTGTACAACAACGATCGCGTTCCACTTGATCCTCCCTCTGATCCTGCGCCTTCGCCTCCAAGTGAGCCAGCACCCGCCGTTCCAAAGCCAAAGCCAGCCTCTCCAAATCCAAAGCAAACTGGATCGGCCGAGAAATCCGCATCGCTCTATGACGTCGTGGCGCCGATTTTGTCAGAGATGAAGACGCAGCATAAATACCAAGACTGTGTAAGTTTGTCTTCTTGAACTTGGAAGAATTCTTTTTGATGTTGATAAATATTGTATTTGTTTGGTTTAGACTTCCGCTTTGGACGAAGTTCGAATAAGCCTCCTCCAGCTTGAAGAAATCCGGCCTGGTATGACGGACAAGTTGATAAACGAGCTCACACGGCTGATGCGCGACCCTTATTCTGTTCACTGATATTAATTTTCACCCTTGCTCGCTGAGAATGCTAAAAATCTCAAGTTCATGTTTTATCTCCTTCATTGAATTTCTCATTCCTGAAATGTCTTCATCGCTCGAAAACAGCTGTTTATATCAAATAATTGACTACTTATTTCTTGTGTAAATATAAAAAAACAATAAAAGAATTCTCTTTGCTCGAAGAAATATTTTAAAATAACGAAGAATTTAAATAAAAAAGTTCAAAGTTCACATTGATTTTTACTCCAGATATAATTGCTCAAAGCTGTGACATATTTATTCATTCTACCTCCACGAGACTCCCAAATAAAATAGACCTAGAAAAATGTCATCCAAATTAAAAAACATGTTTCTCTAGAACATACAGCCAGATTCTGTTATTGCAAAAAATCGTCACAGTGTGAAAGTGAGCGATGGCGAAGGCAACTGCAAACCCACATCGATCGGCGGTAGTGCAGACCGAACGAAAGCATGACTATTTATACTCAAAAGGTAACGAAGTTGCATATTTATGGTAATATCAGCGTTTGCGACTAGACTATCATGTTTCTGGGCCGAGGGATCACAATCGAGCTATCTACCGAGCAAAAACCAATTCTGATAATGTAAAGAAGCTTTTCAGGTATTTATTGCTAATTTTTCGAGTAACAATGTGCTTTATATTCTATCTAGTGACAAAAAGATGTTTTCCGAGCTTCGCCATCACCCTCGATATGAGACTGTTCTAGTTAAAAAAGATCCAGTACCTTCGTTTATCAACAAGAACTATCAAGACAAAGCTTTAATCGATCGACAGGATACTGTCTTTTATGGCGCAAGAGATGTTGGAGGCGAAGACAGATACAAGTATTTCAGACGGCCGAATGTTCCTTTCAGCCAGGTAGACGACTTTTTTAGAGCAAAGTGCTTTATGAGCTTTGAAATTAAGGCTCCAGCAGATGTGATTCTTGAGCCACCACGACAAGTTGTCCACACGAATGATTCCGTCGTTCAACGAACTCGTACACTCGCAACTCAAACTGACTATCGCGATCAAGAGTCTCAAACAGAACCTTACTCACCTGACTATACTGTCGCTCCTGGCCAAAATCCGGAGATCCTCTCGCTCGCCGGCCTCAAATACAAGCGCGGGCTCCCAGCGGGCGTCGCTGAAGTGACGATGATCGAGCGTGCGCGAGATAAACGACGCTGGGAAGAAAGTCTTCCGCCACTCAACGATCCAGCTCAAATTCATAAGCGACGGCTAATGATGGAACAACGAGAAAAATTTGAATGGCAACAGCGTGACAGAGAAATTGAAGAAATCCAAAAAGAAAAACTTGAGGTAATCAACAACCTCGAAATGCCACAAGTCAACCTTTTTTAAGATAATGAAAGAACAACTTCAAGCTGAAAATCAAGAATTCACCAGTTTACTGGAAGAAACAATCGAAGAGACAGCGATCAAGCTCAACAAACAAGCTGAAGTAAAAATAGATAAAATAAAGAAAGGTTAACCTAACTTCATTTATCCCTCTTCTTACCAACCAATTTTCAGAACACGTCAAGAAGCAGAGGCGTATAAAGAACTTTGCATTAAATCATAGCCCGATACAAGGTTATATAGGAGAATATAAACGAGATATCGTTAGAGATTATATTGACTATGGCTCCGAGGTAAGCTCAGATCATTGAAATCCCCCCTAACCTAGCTAACTTACAGACATATGCGCCGATCGCAAGACACGGTCAAATCGGCGACAGCGAGGCGCAGAGCAAGTATCATGTGCAGAGCAAATATCTCGACACTTATGAAGGTCTCTGCGCGCTTGAGAAATCGATCGGCAAGAGTCTCACTGAAACGTATGTCAGAGCTCCTGAAAAGAAGCAAGGACCAGGCAAAGACGGCTTTGTGCGACGAAAGGACAGAATGGATGCGGATCTCAAGGAGTCCTACGACATCATCCAGAAGCAAAAGGCTGAAAAAGAGCTCAAGCGTCAGCCGCGGTTCTTGGTCGAAGTTCCTCCACCGGCGCCGCGACCTGTCACGCCTACTTGCGAAAGCCCGGGCGAGGACTTCCAAAAGAAACAGATCGCCGCGACTCTGCTCCAAAAACTCATCCGAGGCATGGCCTCGAGACGAGAAACTCTCGCTCAGTTGGAGAGAAGACGCGACCTTATCGAGGAAGTCAGATCGACACACATTCTTCTCGAGTCGGAAAAGAAGGCGAAAGACGCGGAAAAGCAGCGCGTTATGGATCGCAGAAAGGCCGAGAAAGATTTGCGATCGGAGCATAACGAGGTTTCCGAAATCGTCCACGGCGTCGCTGGCAAAAAGGCGCAGAGAATTTTGGATTTCTTGCAGAATGAGCTTATTCGACTTCAAGACGAGCGCAGGTGAATTCCGGCTTCTATTTCAGTATTTTTCAAGTTTCAGATGTCACGCATTCGCGATCCTCGCTGAGCGAAAGCGACGTGTACGCGAAGCTGAAGAAGCCGGTCTTCGCCAGGAAGAGGAACGCCGCCGCCGCGAAGAAGACGAGATCTGGCAAGAGGTCGTCAAAACCCGCCATCAATCTGTCGATCAGTACTTGCTCAAGATTGCAAGCGAGGCGACGAATCTCGCTGCTGCGGAACTTGCTGAAGAGCAAATTGAGAAGATGGTTGATGTTATTGACACCAATCCTCGCGGTCTTTCGTCACGGTAAGTCACTAGAATATCCCCCAGACCAATAATTTCACGGCTGGTCTAAATATTTCAAAAACAAGCTAAATAAATTATTCATAAATCCTTTTTTTTTCAGTGACCAAGCTGCCGATATGGTTCACAATTTCTTGATTCCCGAAATTGTCCGACGAGAGAATTTGGAAGAACCTCATCGGGAGCGACAAGCTCGTCTTTTGGCTGCCCGCAGTCTGCTCTTCCCATCTGTCGAAGGAGACGAAAAAGAGTGTCAAACCGAGAAATAATTTCCGCTCAACTTGAAGTTCGCCGATCGAGAAGCTCAGAACGTATTTTATTCAATCCTTATTCAAATATTTTTCTATCCATAATAAAAGTTATATTTTTATACCTATCTTTTGTGTTCTCTTCCTTGATTTCGTTGGGATACTATTGTCATCATAAATTGCTAGAATGGCAGTTCCACTCTCGCCTAGAAGCACAAACAATGCAAATATCACCAAGTCTTTCCAGAACTGTTCGTTGTCTGGTGAGCTTGTGAACTTTCAAATTTTGTGCCAGTCGACAAATCTCGGCTCGTTGACGGAGAAAAGATATGACAAAGGACTGACTATCAGAGAGCTCAAGGGCAAGCTTGAGTTGATAACAGGTATGTGAAGCTTCTCGACTGATTTTTGAACATGTTTAGGATGCTCGCCAGCTTCCATGAAGCTCTCGTTGGAATCGAGAAAGGGCGAGAAGCTTTGCAATATGGACGACGATGAACGACTTCTCGGATCGTATCCAGTCGAGGACTGCTGCGGAATTAGGGTCATCGACCCAGAATCATTCGACTGGTCTGATTTGAACAAAGTTGAGAAGCAAGAGATGGACGATGATACTTACGATACATTCAAACCAACTTCTGTCAAGCCTACTGTTCGAGAATACAAGGTTAATGCTTCTCACTAACATTTTCTTGTAATGCGTGATAAAGAGAATCCACAAGCTGGGAATGTTCAACCCTGAAAACCAGAAAAAGGCACTTGAAGATTTTGAAAATCAAGAGAAAAAAGATGCGGAAGCAAAAGAAAAGTAAATTTGAGCAATTTCTAGCATTTTAATAATTTTCTTTCAGATTCAAAGCTGGTCAAAGATGTGAAGTGACCTTGAAATCGAAAGGAAAGCAGCGCGGTGAAGTAAAATTCGTCGGCAACGTCTCATTCCAGCCAAACGTTTGGATTGGAATTCAGCTGGATCTCCCGTATGGCAAAAACGACGGATCTGTAGAAGGGCAAAAGTATTTTGAATGCCCTAAAAACTTCGGTGTATTTGCCAAGCCAGACCTTGTTGAAGTCGGCGATTTCCCAAATGAGGAAGACGATCTATTTTCAGATGAAGACGAGATCTAATTAGAGAATTTTTACGCACAATTTCTTTCTGTAAAACTGTAATGATTTACGTTAAGTCTGTAAAGTTTTTGTTACTCTTCTCACATTAGCCTCTTTTCTTCTGTCAGTTTTCAGTAGATAGTTTCATTCATATTTCTTCCCCAAAATTTCACCTCTGCTCATAACCCAAAGCTCTTCACTTTATGAAAATATTTTGTTTTAATTCAAAAATACCGTCATTTTTCCGGAGACTCGTTGTAGCAATTATGAAATGAAGTGAGAAATCGAAAAATCATTCTTTAGAAATATATGAACAGAGTTCTCATACCACGCCGGCCATTGACAACTTCCAGTGTCTTGTCATGGCGGAATCGCCGAGGCCGCACAAGCATTGCTGGTTATGGTCCAATGCATTTTGTGAAAGATGTCGATACAATGCTCAAAAATCCATTTGAGGGATCCAAAGCAAAATATAGAATTTTAGGCTCTTTCGTTAGGGATTCACCAAGTGCAAGTAACTTATTCAAAACAAGCTTGTTCAATATCAGAGTCGATCAATCCCAAAGAAAGCCGCGTTTGTTATCTTAGTAAATGTTGTATTGATGGCACTGGAAGATAATTATGGGATTTCGAAGAGAAGTAATGCTCAGCTAATGGACTTTTACCCAGAAAGAATGGGCGAAAGATATGTTTATGACGAGAATAATAATAGACGACTTGGAGATTTGCAAGCGCACGAGCTTGTGAGACTCGAAAGTGATGCTAAAGGAAAGGTTTTTGAATCATATGTAGAATTTGTTTATTGAAATGTGCGTATAAAACCTGGTCAGCCATTATTGAAATCAAAAGAAAAATGATTGCTGAGTCCGAAGCTTCAAAAGAGTAGCTTCTCTTTGATTATTTTCTGTATATTTATGTTTGAAAATTCTTTTTTGGTACTCAAAAGTTATTTTATAGAATGGCAATAGACGTCAAAAGCACTGTAGCTCAATGGCGTCAAGAAATCGTCATGACTCTGAAGGAGTCAACGAAATCGGCGCGCATTCTTTGCGCCCTACTCGTATTTTTCTACGCTCTTAGTGGTTATATTCTGGTAACATATCTGTTAATAAATACGATTTATAAAGTGTCTAGGGTGGTATGGCGATAACACCGGGTTATCTTTTCCCCCCTAAGTTCTGGGTATGGACTCTTGTGACGAGCTCGATGATTGAGTCGACATTAATGATGGTCTTTGGTGGCCTGACAGTTATTCTTGGCGCTTCGCGACTTCTGGAACCCTTGTGGGGCGAGAAAGAGTTCTGCATTTTCTTCGGTAGAATGATATAAATTGTAGAACTGGGGTTTTAACATAAAATTAAGCTGTTGTTAATGCGATGTCGGGATTTCTAAGCTCCATTGTTTACTTAATTGGTTACGCTGTTGTTTTCAACGACGATCTGCTTTTCGCAACAAGCATTCACGGACTAGCTAGCTTCAAGGTAATCTACTAAAATTGGAAATTGACCGGACTGTTAATTTCAGGCTGGTGTTTTTGTCGCGCTGAAGCAATCTCGTGGCGAGGATACAGTTATTTTCCGCCTCAAAGTCAAACAGATTCCAGTCACATACTTATGCTGTGCTGCGATTTTATGCATGATGGAAATAAGTAAGTGTCAAATTGACGGAAATGCGACAAGCAAATATTTACGAAACATGATTAGTTTCTACGACATATTTCGTCATGCTCAATACTGGCATGTTCTCAGCTTGGATTTATTTGCGATTCTTCCAGCAGCACTCGAGGGGCAGAGGCGACCTGGCTGATCATTTTGCTTTTGCGACGTTCTTTCCTAAAGTGTTCCGGGTAAGTACCAACTGACAATTGGTGATAAAATTGTAGGAAATGAGCCACGCTCAGTATAGCAAGTCGGTTCTTTTACGACCGTCAAACAACGAACTTACGATTTGTTTTAAGGGCCCGATCGGTTTCCTATCAAACATCATTTGGAATATCCTAACCAAGCTGAAGATTTGCCAGAAAGCAACTTACAAATACGATGTTGCTGCCGCCACGAATATCACTATCAGGTCCGCTTAAATTTTCTTAATAGATAAGCAAACATTAATTAAGTCTCCCTGGAACGAGTGAGGCAGATGCTGAACGACGGCGCAAGAAGGCATTAGCTGTACTTCAAGAGAGAATGGCAAATATAGAATCACCAGAGGAAGGATGGTCAGACGATGAGGAAACAAGTCCCGAAAAAGGTAACTTATTGGTCTCTAGGCAATAAAAGTCAGCAATTTTTAGCGCCAGAGAAAACAGAAGCGTCAGTCAAGATCGAAAATGAAGTCGCCGATCCAGTTGCTTGAATCATATTTGGCCTATTTGTCTCGCCACAATTTGCCTTACTACAGTTTCGGTACTGTAACTGCCATTTAATTATATATTATCTCCTGAAAATACACCATCATGTGCAATTACAATTAACATTAGTTCATACAACTTTTACGTGATATTCTATATATTCAAGTCCTTTTTTTCACATCTTCTTAATCTGTGCAAAAAAATTTCTATACTTCTGTTGGGGTTAATTTAAGCGAGAAAAAATAACGTCTTTTTATTGTCAAAAGATTAATGTTTTTTTTCGCATCCAATTTAGTTCCTTTTTATAAATAAAGCTTCACCTATCTTCAATAATCACGGAAATTGACTTTTCAGAAGAGCGTTAATTGATTTCGGCCGTTGGATAGTCACTTTATTTTTGTAAAATGGGTTGTCTCATGTCAAAACCGAAGCCTCCCAAGGCGTCAGCGGGAGGCGGGTTTCAAAGCGCACATCAGCAGTCCCAAATGATGCATAACGATACGAATCCGATTCACATCCAAGCTCAAGGGGGAGCTCATCGCAATCACGCTCAGCCAGCTGGAAATCCCTACACAGAAACAAGCTCCGTCAACAATTATGTCGCTCTTTTTGATTATCAAGCTCGTATGGAAGGCGATCTCAGTTTCAATAAAGGCGAAAGACTTATAATATTAAATAATAATCAAGGTAAAACAAGCTATCATCCTCTCGTTGAAAACGGTTTAGGTGACTGGTGGGAAGCTAAAAAAGCAGCGACCGGAGAGCGTGGATATGTCCCGTCAAACTATGTAGCCGAAGCTGACAGTATAAAAGCGAAGGAGTGGTTCTTTGGACCGATTCGTAGAGTGGACGCGGAGCGATGTCTTGGAAATCGAGCTCCTGGAACTTTTCTTATTCGTGAAGCCGAAACTATGGTCAATACTTTCAGGTTTGCTTTGATATCAAAGATGAATTTTCAAAAAAATATTTAGTCTGTCTGTTGTATCAGAGTCGAGAGCTGTCAAACACTACAGGATACGTAAATTGGACAATGGTGGTTTTTACATTTCGACGCGAGTCACCTTTGCGACAATGGATGATCTTGTTTTGCATTATTCAAGGACAAGCGATGGCCTTTGGTATGATTTTTCAACCTCAATCTGTTCAAAACTTGACTTTTTAAGTTGTCGATTGCTGCTCGCATGTCCTCAAGAGACCGCAGACGTTAGAGATCTTGGTAGAGATGTATGGGAGGTCAACCATCGTGATATCCAGCTGATTGATAAACTAGGAAGCGGAATGTTCGGAGAGGTAAGCGTTCTGAAGTGTCATGAATTAAAAAAGAAAAAGGTCTGGAAAGGCATCTGGAATGGACGGGTCGACGTCGCCGTTAAAAAAATGAAACCTGGGTCGATGGACCCCGAAGCTTTTAAAGACGAAGCTACAGTGATGAAAACGCTTCGACATCCGAGACTAGTGTCCCTCTTCGCCGTTTGTTCGTCCGAGCCTTTGATGATTATAACAGAAATTATGACAAATGGATCGCTGCTGACGTATTTGAAAGATCGCGCTGGCAAGCACGCGACGCTGCCACAGCTGATAGATATGGGTACCATGGTCGCACAAGGAATGGCTTACATCGAGGTTTATTCAACATGAAATACTTTTTTTAACACGATTTCTAGCGCATGAACTACATTCACAGAGATGTAAGAGCTGACAACATGCTTGTCGGGCAGAACGGAATCGTCAAAGTCGGCGACTTTGGGCTTGCACGACTTTTAGATGAAAATATTTACAACCCAGACTCGGCGAATATTAAGTTCCCAATCAAGTGGACGGCTCCAGAAGCAGCGCTGTACTTTAAGTTTACGATCAAATCTGATGTTTGGAGTTTTGGTGTTTTGATGACAGAGATTATAACGAGAGGGAGAACGCCTTATCCTGGCATGAATAACAGACAGGTAAAAACAACATTTTGGAATAAAATAGTAGAAGAATAGTTTGCATTTTTCCTTTATAACACCTGATTTGTAGGTACTTGACTTCGTCGAACGAGGAGAAAGGATGACAAAGCCGAATCAGTGTCCCCCTCATCTTTGGGAAATCATCATGTCCTGCTGGCAAGAGCAAGCCGAGCGCAGGCCGACCTTCGAAGCTCTTCAGAATCAACTCGAAGACTTCTTCATTGGCGCCGAAAAACAGTATGCTGATACGGGAGTCTTTTGAAAAAGAAGCAGACCTCTGAATTAACCTCTTTACCGCTGAATATTCTTT
>JAOXNJ010107581.1:0-11587 GCA_028566655.1 Metis holothuriae
ACAGACACGAGCTTCGCCGCATTCATTTCCCTCGCTGCAACCATGCTATGGCTCAAATGAACGTCAACAGACCCTAGAATGAAAGACTCAAAACCACACATTTGATGTCTCTTACCCTATTGTGCCTCGCAATCGCTCACGCTATGATAGGGAACCCGGAGGGGTGGCAGAGTGGTCGAATGCGGCGGTCTTGAAAACCGTTGAACGTGAGAGCGTTCCGTGGGTTCGAATCCCACCTCCTCCGCCAGAACCCCTTTCCATACATTGCAAAACGATACGATAGAATGAGGTAATGGCCTTATTTTATTGGGTTAATATTGCCGCTCAGTATTTTTTGGTTTCGTTGATTTTGCTTGCTTTTGCTTCATTTGTGGGTATAAGAGTAGGTATAAAAGTGTGGCGGAACGTTTGTTTTGAGCAAGTTAACCAAGCGATTTATTGATTCCGATTTGGAACCGGGGCGTTACAATGACGGCAACGGGCTTTATCTTGTGGTCACACCCAGAGGCTCAAAACAGTGGATTTTGCGAACACGGATCAGAGGAAAGCAAACTGATCTTGGTTTAGGCGGCTTGTCTTATACCGCTTTACCAGAGGCGCGACGCAAAGCCTATGAACTCAGAGCCGTGGCGCGAAACGGTGGTGATCCAAGGATTCAGAACAAAAAGAAAATCCCGACATTTGCTGAATTGGCGCAATCGGTTCATGAGGAACGCTTGCCGACATGGAAAAATCCTAAACATGCCCAACAGTGGATCAACACACTTGAGACTTACGCCTATCCCGAAATAGGGAATACGGGCGTTGATATGATAGACACAAGCGACGTGCTAAAAATCATATCACCTCTATGGACGTCAAAACACGAAACGGCGCGGCGCGTCATGCAACGGATCGGTGTTGTTTTTGATGTTGCCAAGGCTCGCAAGTTTCGGGCGGGTGAAAACCCTATTCAGGAAATCAAGGCCCTTAATGTTCTGCCAAAAGTTAAAAAATCTGACAATCATCACGCCGCGATGGATTGGCGGAAACTACCAGCCTTTTATGAAACCCTCAAGGAAATGGATAGCAATGGGGCGCTTGCCTTGCGTTTCTTGATCCTGACAGCCGCCCGAACGTCTGAAGTAATAGGGGCCACATGGGATGAAATCGACTTTGACGCCCGATTGTGGACGATACCAGCCGAACGCATGAAGGCGTCACGGCCTCATGTTGTGCCATTGTGTAATGAGGCGATCACAATTCTTGAGTCCGTTCGGATCGTTTCGGATCAGATCGTTTTCCAAGGGCAGAAACGTCATAAGCCAATGTCAAATATGGCGATGGAAGCCGTTTTGCGTCGCATGGATCGTAAGGATGTAACGGTTCATGGATTCAGGTCAACCTTCAGGGATTGGGTCGCTGAGAAAGCCAAGGCACGGTTAGAAGTTGCTGAAGCGGCCTTGGCGCACACAATGCCAAATAAAACACAAGCGTCTTATCTTCGCACAGATTATTTTGATGAACGCCGAAACCTAATGGATCGTTGGGGGCAATACGTGACTGGTGACATTGCTGACGTGGTGAAAATTCATGGGTAATCACATTGAACAGCAAATCGCCCAAAAGATCATTGAAACATGGGGCGATGATACAACTCACCCAATTTGGACAATCCAAGAGGTTGGCAACAAAGATTTTGGCAGCGTGAAGGCTTCAATCATTCAATGGCGCGGCGTTGATCTTGCCGTATTGGCTGAAATCCCGTTCGGATCAAATGTCGATGTCGGGTTAATCAACCTTGATATTTTCGGGGCGCAAACGATACCGGATTTATCGGCATTTTTTCCAAAGATCAAAGACCCAACAATGCGCGAATTGGCACAAGAGTGCGTTGGGAAACTCTATGCTTGGTATGATGGTGAGATACCGGACAGTTTCAAATTCGGGCGTAAACCAGAAAACCCTGAAACCTTTGAAGGGCTTTTGCAGGAATGCACCGTCAAGGTAGCCACAGTTGATAAATATTTAGGCGATACGAGCCGCAGCGTGACTTTATGGACTGTCGAAATTGGGCGGTTGTTAGAAGCGGCAAAATGGAAATTGCGAAACGCTGATTATCAAAAAGGGCTAAAGTTCCGGCCAAAAACCGAAAGGGCTACAACGGTTCGACAGGAAGATGCAAAAAAACGGAAAGATAAAATCGCACGGATTCTAGATCGTGAAATTGGGAAGGAGAATTTCCCGTGCCATGCCAGTTCAGGCAACATCAATTATTCGCAACTTGCGGCAATGGTCAAAGAGAAATCGGGTTTAGATGTATCGTCACGCACTCTTGTAAATGCAATCAAAGCGAATCTGGCGAAAAAGAAGTAGATTTTAGAAATTACGTCGATAAGTACGATTTTACCTAAATAATATTAGACGCTATCTTATCCCTATCAAACCAAATGAAAGGGATAAAAATGATAGCTACCGACACAATCAAACCAGATGGGCTTTACGCCCCTGAAGACGACGCATTGCGTCCGTTCGGATCAGAGCAAACCCTTGCTCAAAACCGTTCTATGAAGCGCGGCTTACCCTACTGCAAGATCGGTAAAAGAATTTTCTATCGCGGTTCCGACATTCTTGCCGCAATCGAAAATTCTGTTGTGCAAACAGAGGCATGATCGAACACGCCCGGTCATTAGAGCAAGCGATTGAAGCGCGGATCAGAAATCACAAAAGCAAGATGAAGGCAAAAGCCCTTGAACGTGATTATCACAATGCCGCTTTGGACTTTGTGAAAGCCTGTGAAGACGCTCCAAACATTCGCGCCATGCTCGACGCTGAACGCAATTATCTCAAACAATTAAGGAACTTACTAAATGACACTGAAAATCTCTGACAAAACCCGTGCGAGTATCGAACGATACCGCGACAACAAAGAATACGTTGAAGCAGTTCAAGCGGAACGTGACGCGCCGCAAACGTGCATCGCACCCGGCAAGAACTTATCGCTATCGAAAGCAAAACTGAAAATCTTGAGGCGGAAAAAGAACGACAAGTTCAAGCCGCCGCTGAAAAGAAAATGGGGGCTTAATCATGGATTTGGAAACTCTGAAAACCACAAATCTTGAAATCTCAAATGCTCGTGACGAATACGACATTACCGAACGTGTTTTGAAGGCTCAAGAAACAAAATACGCAGAAACCCGTAAGGCTAAACAAGACGCCTCATATCTTCAAAATCAACAACTTGAAGCCGCGTTATCACAGTTTTTGGGCGATAATCGCATCACCAAAATGCGTGATGACAAAGTGACTTTTGAACAGATTCAAGACCTGACTTTGAAGGAAATAGCGATCTTAGCTGAAGCGTTCAGCATCGCATATTTTAGAGTCACATGGTCTGACTTCCTTGAGATTCAGTGTTCAGACTTCACCGACTATCACACTGCGGTTGCCAAGACCGCCCGTAAAAACCTCAATTCTTTGTTGGGGCTTTGATCATGACGACCATGACAACCAAAGAAGTAAAAGCGCATTTTGAGGGCGTGACGCTTTGGAAAGACGGGCGCGTTAGCAATTTTAGGTCTGTTTTTCGAACTCCCTACGGCCTTCTTACCCACAAAGAATTTGCCAACTTTTATGATCCCAAAGGCCGCGTTTTCCCGGTTGGTGATGGCGAAACAACCCGCGATCCTGTTGTGGCTTACCTATATGCGGGAATGCCCCGCGTGATCCTCACAGATACCGGCGAAGAACACCTTTGATAAAAATTGGGGGTGTTACTGTTGCTCACAGTTTCACCCCCTGATCCAATTGACACCAATTAAAAGACGGTATCATAATACCGTAATGCTGTAAAGATGCCCCAAATTTATTCATCATTCCCCGACAACTTCATCCTTTGGAAATCTGTTAAAAAGCCGGGAAAGCCAAAGCCCGATAAGGTGCCCTGCACCCCTGAAGGTATGCCCTGCAATCCGCTTGATTCCTCAAATCATTTGGTATTTTCTCAAGCCTTTGAGATTGCAGAGAACACCGGGCTGAACCTTGGCTTTGTTCTGACAGATGATCACAATATTGCTTGCGTTGATATAGACGGGGGCCGGGAAAGCCTAGAAAGCGACTGGCATGATTGGTGTAATGAGTTTGTGAACCAATTCCCCGGCTCGTTTCTTGAAATATCGCCTTCTGGATTGGGCGCTCATATTTGGCTGAAGGCCGATAAATTCCGCTTAGCTGATCGGCGGAATAAATGGGGCGAAGGCCGGTTTGAATATTACCAGACCGGGCGTTTTATATCGGTATGCACCGGATACCCTACCAATGAGGGTCAAATCATTGATTGCACTGAAACCCTCTTACGTGTCGTGCCAGCCCGTGACGCGGCTGACAGCGCACCGGTGAATTATACTGGCCCTGTCCTTGGTTGGAACGGCCCGACTGACGACACGGTGTTGATCAATAAGGCCAGGAATGCGGCGGGTTCGGCGGCGGTTCAATTCGGTGATAAGGCGTCGTTTCGTGACCTTTGGAACTGTGACCTTGCCAAGCTGACCCAAGTATTCCCAAGCCCTTCAGGTGACGATTTTGACCGTTCCAGTGCCGACGCGGCCCTTATGTCTCATTTGGCGTTTTGGACCGGTAAAGATTATTACAGAATGGACCGGTTATTTCGTCAATCTGGTTTGATGCGTGAGAAATACGAAACGCGCCCGGACTATCAACAAAACACGATCACCGGCGCAATCGGTCATTGTCAGAATGTTTATGGCCAAAAGGCGCTACCAGAATTACCACCTGTCAAAACAGGCACTCTGGCGCGACCTACGGGTGAGACCCGGCGCGGTCCTTGGCTCAATTACTTCAACCAAGATTTCTATTTCATTCGAAACCATGGCGGCAAACCGGTCGTGTTTGAACAGAACTCTGAACGGTTTCAGCACATGCATGATTTTGTTGCAGCCAATTCAGATGCGTTGATTGAAGATGGTGTAAATGCACAAGGTAACCCAAAATTCAGAAATGCCGCAAAATGGTGGTGTGAATCCCCGGACGGTTTAAAATTTGATTATCGGGAATTTAGACCGGACCACGCGCCCGGATGGTTTAAGGACGCGTCTGGCAAACATGTCGTCAACACATGGCGCGGTTGGCCTGTTGAACCCATGCCCGGCGATTGGCCAAATATCGACTATTTTCTGAAAACAATCATTTGCGGCAATGACTCGGAAAAATATGGCTATGTGATTTCATGGACTTCTCAACTGGTAAACGAACCAGAGAAAAAGCCACAGGTTGCGTTGGTTCTGCAATCCCACCAGCAAGGCACAGGAAAAGGCACGTTCTATCAACTTTTGACGTGGCTTGTCGGAGATAAATACTGTTTGAAATCCGCTGACCCCAAGGCATTCGTTGGAGATTTCAACGATGCTGTGGATAACAAGCTGGTGCTGTGCGCCGATGAAGCGTTTGCGGCGAATGATAAGGCGCTAGACGGCAAGCTGAAAACACTGATCGACGCGGACAGTCTGGATATTCATGGCAAAGGGCTTTCACGGGTGACGCGTCCAAACTGTGCAAGAGTATTGTTCTTATCAAATGATCCATGGGCGGCGCACATCGAAGCCAGAGACAGACGCTATGTTGTTCTTGAAGTCCCCGGCTATCTGATAGAGGGACGGCTTGCTTCAAAACCCGAGTGGGCAAATCTCATACGTTCCATGAAGTCAGAAGTTCCGGCATTTCTGCACTATTTGGTCAATGAACACCCTGTCACGTTTGACACGATGCCGCCACTCTTGAACACACGGGAACGCGCATTGATGCAACAGCAAAGCCTGAAAGGACTTGAACGAATTGCCTGTCAGATTCTTCAGTCTGGCGAAATTTGCGGGTATGTGGACGCAAACGGATGGTTTGTCACCAGTAGCCACCTGAAAGATATGGCCGCAAGGAATGGGCACAGGAACCTATCGCAACCCGTAAAATTGGCGCGGTTGTTATCAAACGAGAGTTTCCGTCCGATGAAACACGGCGGCAAAACAGTTCGGGCCACAATTGTTAAATCATTGGCTGAGTCCCGTCGTCATTTTGAGACAGTCGCAGCAATCGGCATTGATTGGGATGATGATGGTGATTGGCAGGAAATGAGCGGAACACTTTGACGTGGTTACGAGTTTGCTATGCGCAAAATATTATAACCATATGATATTATTCAGAAGTTACGGTTGTTACGAGTTACGGTTTCACTCAAGTCACTATATATAAAACACGTTAAAAGATAATCACAAACAAAGACGGTAATTGTTTACTGTTATACTCTATTTAAAATCGTAATACCGTAACAGTCGTAACCTGTTTTTATTTTCAATGCCTTACGGGGTTACGCTTCGGTTACACAGTTACAGTTCCCATTCATTGTGAAAGCCTGATGATCCTATCTTGCCGAAATGTTTTCACCCGATGATCATCGCTCAAATCTTGGCCCCGATAGTAAACCCGCGTGTTGCCTACCTTGTTTGTATATTCGGCAATATGGGTAATATTAACTTTTCTTTCCGTCACAACCCCGTCGGAGTCAAAATATTCAATGGTTCGTATTTCTTGCAATTCCGCCGGGGCAGGTTTCCAGTCAAATTCAGGAAAATTATTCTCGCGGTTGAATTGTCTTTTTTCAGGTAAGTCATTTTCTGGAAACTGGCCAATTTCAATGAAGTCTGCAAACTCAGATTGTGAAATTACTTCAACGCCAATTTCACGGGCGCGTTTGGCTTTGTTCGAATCGAGCGTGGTCGCCACGAGATAGTTTGTCTCATATGTGACGTTCTTGGAATACTCAGCAGCAACGGCCTCAATCATTTCCACAGCTTGCTTTCGCGTAAACCCTTGAAGGGTGCCAGTTAGTGATATTTTCATATGCTTTTCTCCAAACTCGGACGGATACACTTTTCAAACCCATAAGCTGCACAATGGTTGATGGCTCAACTTCAGAGCAACAGCCAAACAATCAACGCAGCAATCAAAGCCGCAATGCCATAAGCCCTGATCGAACGAGCGCGTTCTTTGTCCTTATAAAATGGGCTGATACCGACAAGCATAGCACCAACGGCGGCTGTAATTGCAACAATCATATATATCATTTCGAGCATTCGATTTCCCCTAAGCCCAACATGCGAGCGCCCTCGCTTTGACTGGTGATCGGGGTGTTGGAAAATCGCGTTGACACGATCCCTGTGCCTTTAGCCGGGGCCTGTTGTATAGCACAGGCACCCCGACCATAAGGGTCAAAGGTGTTCAGCCGACTGTGCGGCTTAGTCAACGAGAGGTTTCCACGCCCCAACTCGGCTGCGTCGTCCGAGGCAAAGACACAGTATCAACAACTATGGATGTTCAAAAGGACGAATTATGCGACATCACAGACAGGGTTGAACGAACCGACATGTCATAACGGTTATTCTGGATATTTTCGTGATCACAGAACGTAAAGGCGTCGGCAGTTCCCCGTTGGGGTACCCCGGCATAGCGACAGAACCTAAACATAACCGCGATTATGGAAAAAATCATAATGCTGATTGTGGATCGTCAATCATTGCAAAATTTGGTAATCATAAATCATGGAAGAACAAAAAGAACTTCAAATCAATTCGACGTCCCTCGCTGATAACCGCACAGCAAACTTGATGATTTGCCATTCATTTTTGGGGCAAGGTATCCAATTGCTAAATCTGGGCAACTTACACGTGAAGAAAACAGGAGATGATGGGGCGGTATTAACGGCCCTCGGGAAAATGACTGTAGGAATGACCTGCCTTGCTCAAGGATTTGAACTTCTGCTGTCAATAGTCATTGATAGCGAAAAATTTAAGTATAATCCAAAGTCCCAACACGACATTGTGGGACGGTTTAGATTTTTACTTGCTCAATCAAACGGGCTTGGAGAAAATTTGACCGATATAATGAAAGGTCTTGATGCAAAAAACACCATTCAAACGGCCATTGACCAAATGGAAATACTTGAAAATGGCTTTTTCAAGTCGAGATACTTTGGCGTTTCCAAAAATAGAATTAATTTAGAATTTGCGAATCCTAAACTTGCCGGAGCGATTGCTATGTCAATTGCAGCAACATATCCAATGTTGTTGCCACATAGACTTGCCTTCGAACTTGGCTACAATGTTAAAAAAGATGATACGCGAATTTAAGATAAGTCGATTTTTAAACTCGGATCGGTTTCATAATTATCAATGATACGATTGTAATGCTCAATCAATTCTTCAACTTTGGTGCGGCGTTTGCTTTGCTCAAATTCTCCTAACTCATGAATGTTGGTTGCCAAGAATTGTTCAAATTCGATCACGTCCAAACGATCAGAGATTCCGGCGTTTTCTGCCAAGCCTTCAGCCAAGGTCAAACCGCGTTGCCCTGTAACGATCAGGGGTTTTCTGCCAGCTTCGATATTTGCCGAACATTTTCGGATTAAGGCTTCAGATGGTGATACGGTCACATGAATTGACACATCGCCAAAATCAAAATCCCCGGTTCTGTCTGGGTCTTGATCACTTGTGTTTGCCCCGTGATGCGCGACTTTGCCTTGACCATAGAGAAGATCAATTTTCGCTCCGACAAGATGTTGCATCATAGTGCCTTGATACATCGTGCCGCTTGCCTGCTTTTGACGATCTTCAGCTTGAGCCAGCAGATTCCTAATGACTGAACGCAAACCAAGGGAACTGTCTAGTTTCAATTTGAAGGGCTTTCCCGCAAAAAAATCCCTGACACGATCAACCCAAAATCTTTCAACGGCTTCTAAATCAAGATCATCTTGCGCATTCAGGAACGACACATAAGATCGCATTTTATTGATACTGCCCCGGCTTGTGCGCCCGCCTTCCTCTGCCAATACCCTTTCAATATCATGACGGGCTAACACAGATTGAACTTTGGCTTTACCAAGCCCCAAAACTTGCCCGCCCTGTTCAGTTAATAAATCATCGGGATTGAGCGGTAAGCCTTTGGTTTTGGCGTGATCAGTCACGACAAGAGCAACACATAGTGGGCCTTTGCCCGTAAAACGTTCTGTCTTTGTGAAATCTCTTAAAGCGGCTTCATGGCTCATGATTATTCCGCCGCAATCGAATATCCCGCATTGTTCTGCAAGATTGGTTCAAAAATATGTTCGGCTAAATGTCTGACAACTGGAACGGCAACGCCGTCACCCGCCACATGATAAGCGTCATTATATTTCTTTGGGATTTTATATTCAGCGCCCAATCCCATAAGTTCAATCGCTTCACGGGGGGCAAGCAAACGTGATTTAACAGAACGGCCATTCACAACAAGAATTGTTTGCCGTGATGAACCGCCACCGGGTGTTCTTAAACAACCTGCAATATCGTCAAATCTCACTTCAGCGCGCTGAATGCGTTTGCCGTCTTCAACCCGTGTGCGCCGATATAGACCGCCAACTATCATCTTGTTTTGCTTTTGAGCGGCTTTGACCTTGGCAAGATTAACGTCACTCATCATTGCCAATAGGCGTCTGGTTTCATCTTGTGAATGCCATTTCACGCCTTCAGGTTTGGCCTGAATCACATCGGAAAACGCATTGTCGCGTTTGGCGGGTTTTGGAATATTCCACCAAACCCATTTACGTTTTGCTTCACCCGACAACAAAGAATGAGCCTCAATCAAAGCATTGGGATGCCAAGTTGGATCAGGCGATTCAGCGATTGTTTGTTCAGGAATTGCAACGTCACGCCGAACACCGATGATGAACACACGGGGGCGAGATTGCGGGACAAAATGTTTGGCGTCAATCACAACCGCGCCGAACCGATAATTTGAACCTGAAAACGCTGACGCAACGGCTTTGAAATCATGCCCTTTGTTAGAGCGCAAAATTCCATAGACGTTTTCAAGAGCGATGATGCACGGGGCACGGTTTTCATTTTGAAGATCACGCATGAGTGACCAGAAAGGCCAGAACGTGCCTGATCGGCTTAGTTCTTTGTTTGCCCAATGGCCGATACCTGCATAAGACCCGGCAAGCGATAGGTCTTGGCAGGGGAAAGACGCCCATGCAAGATCGGCACGTTCGGTCAACTGATCGGCTTGAACCTTGGCAACGTCTTCAATCAACAGATGATCGTTACCCCAATTTTCGGAATAGACGCGACCTTTCATTTCATCGAAGTCATTTGCAAACAGGCAAGACCAGCCAGCGCCAAGACCGGCGCGGACCATTCCGCCACCTGCAAAGAACTCATAAAATGTGGGCAACATGCTCTCCCGTTTTCGGATTTTCATAGCACATCATATCAAGTTGCACCATACTGTAGCGAAACGCAGTTTCAGAGCCGTTAAATTGCAATGGTAGGTATCAAAGTAGGTATGCAATGAATCTTCCATTAAAGTAAATATTTATTATCAATAACTTATAAAATTAGTTTGCAAGACACCTCCTCCGCCACCTGCCCCCGCGAAAGCGTTCTCCCGATCCGGCTGCGGCCGGATTTTTCCGCTGTTTTCGAGGGTTATGCGGGAGGGGCTGTTAACCGACCTTGGTGCGAAGAGTGCCCAAAGCGTTCTCTACGGGCTGATATTCTCCGGACCTCATGACTGCGCCGATTTGGTGAATATCTTATAAATCCATGTAATATATAAAGAAAATCAAGCGTCCGAAATTGCTTGGATTGAAGTCGCGTTTGCGTTTGTTGCGACCGGTTTCGGAATTTCTCAGGCCATGGCCCGTTCGAGCCTTTGCTTCCGACGCTCCCAATCGGGCATCACCTTGTCGAGGAGGTCAAAGAACGCCGTCCCGTGATGAGGCTCGGCCACATGGCAGAGTTCATGGGTGATCACGTAGTCAATGGCGTCGACAGGGGCCTGAACCAGACGACGATTGAGTAGCAAACGTCAGGCCGGTGACATGGACCCCCATCGCTGCCGGGTCTGGCGTACGATGAGACCCATCGGCCTGAATGCCTCGGGATCCGGGAACAGACCGAGACAGAGTTCGATCCGTTCCGGAAACTTGATGTGGGCCCGGTCCCGGTACCATGCCTCGACCAGCTCGCGTGTCACCTCCGGCCTGGTCGGCCGGTGAGTCTGCACGACGATGAAGCCGCGGATCAGCTTCACGCTTTCCTGAACATGCGGGACGACCTTCAGCCGGTATTGGCGCCCGAGGTAGAGATGAGTCTCCCCGGCGACGAACCTGCGCTCCGGCGTGCGCGGCAGGAACTGGGAGAAGTACCGCTGCTGCCTTGTCACCCATGCCGCGCGCTTCCGCAGCTTGGCTTCGATGGCGTCTAGTGTCGCGTCCTCCGGGGCCGCGATCACCACCGACGCGTCCGGCTCGACGGCGATCTCCATTGTCTTCCTCGGGCGCCGGACAATCTCGTACTGGATCTCCTGTTCGCCGTACCGCAGGCAGTACAACTCCCGTGTCATGCTGCGAACCGGGCCCGGGCAAGATCCATGATCTTGAGTTCGAGATCGTCGAGCACTTCTACGGGAAGGTCGATGTCCTTCTCGTCGCGCAGGACATCGAAGAAGTAGTCATCAATGGCGTTGCGCAGATTGTTCTGGGCCACCTCATTCGACCAGATGTCCA
>JAOXNJ010107692.1:0-18186 GCA_028566655.1 Metis holothuriae
GCACATCACATTCTTCATTAATCAACAACAGTGCTTATAATTATCCATTGTTCTATGTGACAATCAAACATGTTTTTTAAAATATTCCAATGATAAAATTACATTTGGATACGTTTTCTTTGTCTTTGGGAACAGCTGATGACTGCATGCAAAATATGGTTCAGCTATATATATAAATTATCTACAAAATGCATTTGTTCTAATAACTTCTTAGGGTAATGGTCAGCCATTTTGAAAGATTGCAAAAATTATTGCAAAAATTTATTGCGAATTTGATCTCTGTTTGCAACTTTGGTTCACTAAAAATACTTTTGGCTACGATGAGCTCAGGAAGCACAATAATATCAATATCATTCATAAAAGAATTACATACTCATAAAAGAATTGTAGTTGTTGTTTAATAATTTAATAAATCATTGACCGCAATTATATTGGCAAAAAAGTCACTCAACCTCATTCGCATTCCGTGACAATTGCACTACAACAATCTGCCGAACCTCCACTTTCTTCATTAATGAAACATTACACAAAAAACAATGACGGTGAGAAAGGAGGTAAACCAGTGTAGAATACAATAAAAAGTGCAAAAAGAGAGACGCAAAGTGCAAAAAAAGCGCTATACTTATTCGATCACGTTGTGTATACCTTTAGTACACTTACTCTATACGAAAATTGCATTGCAGTGCATGAGGAGTGAGTGCATGTTGTCCTAGGTGTACGAAAAGAAGTCTGCTCCCTCACACCTCTGCCTGTCTGCCCGTTTTCCCCGCCTGCCGCAGGCCAGCCCGTCTGCCCGCGCGAATTTCGTACACACAAACAGATGTAGAGGAAAGTGCGGCCGCCGCGGCCGGCGGCCGCGCCGGCCGCATCAATAATGCAGAGTGGGGTGATACAGGGCAGCGATACATGTGTGACCAGCTGGTCACAAATAAACTTATATTTTAATTTAACTCAATTTTGTTCATTTTTAAGCTGAAAATACTCTGAAATTGTCTTGAAGGAGCTTAAATTTGTCACAAAAATTTTTGGTTTAAGTATACTTTTATGTAGTGTTTCTGTGGGAGAAAGCTTTGGTTTGGGCGCTTTTTGGTAAGGTTTAGCTGGTCACATCCGTTTTGTGCTTGGACGCACTACAGCCACAAGGCGCACTTGCGGAGTGAGGAGTCGCTGGCGTGGCTGAGGATGCACTCGTTGTCGAGCGGGGGCTACGGGCCGCTGTCGTCGGGCTACTCGGGGCTGGAGGGGTCGGCGCAGGCGTCGCCGCAGGACGCGGCGCGCTCGCCCTCCGACTCGGCCGACAACTCGGGCCAGAACAACAACGGCAACTCGGCCATGAACAGCTCGGGGCAGCAGCAGTACTCGGCCGACATCAACCACATCCTCGACCAGATCCTGAACATCACGGAGCAGAGCCTGGACGAGGCGCAGGCGCGCAAACACACGCTCAACTCGCACCGCATGAAGAGCGCGTTGTTCTCCGTGCTCTGCGAGATCAAGGAGCGCACCGTGCTCAGCCTCAGGAACGTGCAGGACGACAATCCGCCCGACCCGCAGCTCATGAGGCTCGACAACATGCTGGTCGCAGAGGGAATCATGGGTCAGGCTTCATACCATCCAAAAACGAGAAATTTATACGGTTCTTCGTAATATTTCATCTGGAATTTCGTCTTTTGTCTTGGTTTAGGGCCTGGGAAGGAGGCCTCGGCGGCGGCGGCTGCGGCGGCGGCGGGCCAGGACAGCAGCACGGCGATCGAGCACACGGACTACAAGAACAAGTTGGCCCAGATCAGGCAGATTTATCAGCAGGAGGTGGAGAAGTATGAGCAGGGCTGCAACGAGTTCACGACGCACGTCATCAATCTGCTGAGGGAGCAGAGCAAGACCAGACCCATCACGCCGAAGGAGATCGAGAGAATGGTGCAGATCATCAACAAGAAGTTCAGCGCCATTCAGGCATGTTCCTTAGTCTTCGCTATTCTTGTTCTTATGAGCTACCATCGATTTTTGAAACCTTTCTTAAGAGTAGTTTATGAAGGTGATGTTTGGTGGGTGCGGCGTTTTCAATGGTTGTGTCATTTGGAATTGCAGATCCAGCTTAAGCAGAGCACGTGCGAGGCGGTTATGATTTTGCGTTCGCGCTTCCTCGACGCGAGAAGAAAGCGTCGCAACTTCAGCAAGAAGTCGTCGGAGATATTGAACGAGTACTTCTACTCCAACCTGGCCAACCCCTATCCATCCGAGGAGGTGAAAGAAGAGTTGGCTCGCAAATGCGGTATCACTGTGTCTCAGGTGAGTCTTCATTAGAGGAAATATTTATGTGCCTTTTGGTGTGCTGAGTTTTCTGGTGTTTAGGTGAGCAATTGGTTCGGAAACAAGCGCATTCGATACAAGAAGAACATCGTGAAGGCCCAGGAGGAGGCCAACATGTATGCTGCCAAGGCCGCGGCCGCTGCAGCGGGTACGCCGGGTGGCTCGTCACCATGGGGAGGCTCGCCCTTCCCTGGGGGAGGCAGTTCTGGCTCCGGCGGCACTGGGGACGGGGGAAGTTTCCAGGGCTTCTGAGAATCTCAATCAACATCAGTGAAATGAGTTAGTTGCTCCTCTCATTCTGAAAACGTCGCCCATTCTTGCTCCTATACTTCGACCCCCTTCAATGTCTGTAGTCGATGGAGATCATTAGCAGACTTTTCACACCCGCGTGTCTCCAATGTGTACTATAATGTATGTATTTCGAGTGTAAACCAGCCATCCTTGTCATTGGCCCGGCTAAATCTAAGTTTTAGAGCCTGACTAATTGGTAATATCTTCATGAAGTATCCTGGCCACTGATAAGTGAGAGCTGAGTTTGTCTAGCTGGTTTCGTTTAGCCGGATTGGCAGTAATCTAATCGTTCTCACCCATGCACAGACGTTGTGGATTGCCGAGCAATTGGTTGACAATTGTATGACTGCTATGTATTACTATTATTGTGTCTATGCGCTCCTATTTTGTAGTTGACATTCCGACTTAAAGGCGTTGCCCACATGGACCAACTTCTCCATCATCACACTTATATTCTGTTCGTTCAAGTGTGTGTGATGTTGCCAATTGTGGGCTTGGTCTTCATCGTCGTAATCTGTTCCTCTCCATCTCTGTATTACTCTCTGTCTGTCTGTGACAGCAATTTAGAAGAGTACATTGAAGTGTGTATGAATACTCCTTCTATGTGTGTTCAAGCTTGATGTCGTGCGAATGGATTCGAAGGACTCTGACTGGCAGCCCCAACTAAAGAGGGTCAAGACTGAAGATTGAATGTAAGAATAGCCGTTGCTATTTCGTAGGCTCTATCGCCGAAAGAAGTGACAAAATCGAAAATAGCATAGTTCTGTCAGTATTCAAAACAATTGTAGTTGTCTTACCCATGATGTTTCCGCTCGTGTTTTTCTTTAGTTTACTTGGATTAATGCACTACATTTATTTCTTTTCATAGAAACCAAGGGTCTTTTGGCAAGCTCGCATTTTGGCGGTAAGTGCGGCATTTAATTGCAAGAATGCTCTCATATCCTAGATTCCCTACAACAACGACTGCAAATAATCACTTTGAAAGCTCTTTGAATCCCAGTCCAGAAACGTCTTATTATCTCCGCAAAAATCTGTCCTTGAAAGTTGAAACCCTTATGAAAGGGAAAGCCCTTATTACATGCTTGCTGAAATAGTCAAGTCTTAGACGTGTGTGAGCATAATGAGGGCCATTTTTGCCTCCTGATTCAACTGATAGCCCATTTCTTACTGCTCAACTTTATTAGAACACTTTCGTCTAATGGGTCCTATAACTACTGTTTTGTTGTTTCTTATCAGTGTTGCGTGGCAGTCAGCTCTCTTTTCCGCGGTCATGTGTACCGCAAGTCCTGGAAGACGCAACAACAACACTTTATATAGCAACTCCACTAAATAAGCACTAAATAGACTAAATATACTTTTGCTGTAGTGTAGATGTGGCTTTCGCAGCCTTGCAGAGAGAGGCCCAGTCAGTGCGGCTCCCGCAGGCCTCGAGGCAGCAGCAGACTCCAAACAACACTTGAAGCATTACTCGAAAATCGTATATCCATGATCATATATTATTCTATCCTCAGATAGTTAGATCACTTAATAAGTCTCTCATCAAAGATCTAATTATCACTCTAATCAAGCTCTAATGATCATTATGGCAAAGAGTATAATAGTAGTGCTTTGAGTAGTCCTACTGGTGAAAAGGACGTACGTATATTGTCTTTTCCTTGGATTTTCTGTTAGTTTTCTGTAGATTTTGCTTGAAATTTCGATAATTTGCTGGAAGCAAGAATAATTCTTGTTTGTGCAAAAAATGTTTGGCAAGAATGACGTAATGGCCAATTTCTGCGAGGGCTACGGAGTGCTTATTATATTACTCTTCATCCAAGGAGCTTTGGCGCAGAATGGCGCAGGTGAGATCATTTCAAATGCTAATATTGATTAAAATGTGTTTTAAAAAGAGCCTTAATTATGATAATCGTCTCAATAAATCACAAATAATACAATGCAATCCTTTATTAGGGAATGGAAACCGTTTGGATAGCGAATTTTTTTACATCACTTTCTTGTACATAATCCATGTCTAAGTACTATTTATAATAGAGTACAGTATAAAGTCTGTTAAATCAATACTTCACGAGGTTCGGTGTACTGTCATTATCAGTGACAGCCTTGAGGTTGATTGACAGAGTTGTTTCAAGCAATGCTGCAACACTCAAAATCTTCCTTTTGCGGTCACAATCTCAGTCCTAATACAGCCAAGGCTGACTTCCTCATCCCTTCTTTTCTGACAACTTTTACTTAGATTAAAAGAGAATTATTTAGATAAAATGGAGATTTCATGGGATGCAAAGCGGAAATTTGAGTTTCCAAAGAAATTGATGCAATATGTATCGAAGGTGGATTCTTTATTGTATGTCTTAGGTGCATATTAAGTGGAGAAAAATCGACATAACAGTGGAAAAAGGCCACGAAATTTGCCCTCTGTTCAACCTTGACGTCCTTAAGAGGCCCAAACATGCACAGAAAGCTGGAATTGACGTCAGAGATCTCAACCAAACTTATTTCTTGTTTGATCAATCCACAACATCCAATACTTTCAGCTTTCTTTCTCAACCCGTACTATGTTGCTGATTGAACAATCAACGCTTTCTTTGACTCTTAACAAAGAGCAAAAAGTGTTTTATTTGCCTAAATGAGTACAAAAGAAGCTGATTTATTACTTTTGTCAAAGAGTTTGTTTGACACAAGACTTGCTTGCTCCATTGTACTATTATTACACTGGAACTGTTATTGTTTGTTGTCAGCAACATTGATTGGCCTCTTCATGTTGGCAACATTGCTGGGTGTCTGGACTCTTGGTGCCAAACCGATCATAAAGACTTGCAAGACTTAAGTCAATACAAATAAAATATCACTAAAAAGAAAGTCAGTGTCTTTATACTACATACTGGCCACAATTGTTTTTGGGGTGGGAAGCATTTAACAAATACTATACTTGTGGTCCCCAGAGACAAGAGTACAGAGGGAATGTTTGTCATGATATTTGTTGTGTCCCTGAAAAAGCCAAGTGGCCAGTCATGAGTGTTGGAGTCTGGCCAAAATCATTTAGAGCTGGGATTGCGTTTCCCCTCTGCAAATTGCAAAGCTCCATGCTTTCTACTTTCTTTACTCAAACATTGAGGAAAGAGTCGAATAGCTCCGTTCCTTTTGCCAGTTAAGAACAATGCTCGAGGTGTTCTTAATGCAGAATGATGATTGGAGGGGGCAGATTCATGTTGTTTGTCAATTTCTTGTTTGAATCCATGCTTTTGGGTCTGATTTTCTCTAAAAGAGAGCATTTTCTGATGCTGACCTGATCCCATTAATTGTTAATTCATGCTTGCATGATTCCTACAGGTGTGTCTGAGAGCGAGCCTCGTCGTCCTGCGTCAATAGCGTCTTCTGGCGCCCGCATTCTGACTCTGCAGTTGGCCAAGGTGACGAAGGACTTGTCCTACGACGACCAGGGCGTGATCAACTTGCGCAGCGGCTCCTCGGCCACTTTCCGAGTTTTCGGCCAGAACTTGCAGAACGACTCCGCAATCAAGTTCACCACGGCCAGCGGAAAGTATGCGGACATTTGTGGCGACAAGGTCGACGACACCTTCCTGCACACTCAGGCCGTCTTGCTCGAAAACGTGGATGAGGACGGAAGCAGTGGCGAGCTTTTGGTCCCCGAGAACAGTCTCAACAAGGTGGAGGGGGCCTCCGTCTATCACGTTTGTCTCAGATCCCCCGAGGAGAGCGACGACTTCCACCATCAGGGCACGGACAGCAGTGTCACGGTCATTGTCTACGATCTGCTGCTTCCGGTTTGGCTCATGATCATTTTCATCGTCATCCTGCTCTGTCTCTCCGGTCTCTTCTCGGGCCTCAATCTGGGGCTGATGGCCCTGGATCAGACCGAGCTGAAGATTGTGCAGAACACGGGCTCGGAGAGCGAGCGCAGATACGCCAAGAAGATCGCTCCCATCAGGAAGCATGGCAATTTTCTCCTCTGCTCGTTGTTGCTGGGGAACGTTCTGGTGAACAACACGCTCACCATTCTCCTGGACACGCTGACCTCTGGACTGGTGGCCGTCATAGGGGCCACAATGGGCATTGTCATCTTCGGAGAAATTATTCCCCAGTCAATTTGCTCCAGACACGGTCTGGCTGTGGGGGCTCACACGATTTTGCTGACCAAATTCTTCATGCTCCTCACCTTCCCCCTCTCCTTCCCCATCTCGATATTGCTGGACAAGCTGCTGGGGCAGGAGATAGGCACCGTCTACGACAGACTGAAGCTGATTGAGCTGTTGAAGGTGACCAATGAGTACAATGACATGGAGAAGGATGAGGTGGACATCGTCACGGGCGCGCTTGTCTACAAGGACAAGACTGTCAGGGACATCATGACCAGGTTGGAGGACTGCTTCATGCTTCCTCTGGACGCCGTGCTGGACTTCGAGACGGTCTCCGAAATCAGGGAGCAAGGTTACTCCCGCATCCCGGTTTATGAGGGGAACAGAAGCAACATTGTGCACGTGTTGTTTGCCAAAGACCTCATGTTCGTGGACCCGGACGACCGCATGGCCATCAACGCTGTTTGCGGCTTCTACAAGAACGACGTCAACTTCGTCTTCCAGGACACGCCGCTCAACGTCATGTTCAACGAGTTCAAGTCGGGGGAGAAGGGGCACATGGCGTTCGTGCAAGAAATCAACACGCAGGGCGAGGGGGATCCCTACTACGAGACGGTTGGGCTGGTCACCCTGGAGGACATCATCGAGGAGATCATTCAGCAGGAGATTGTGGACGAGACCGATGTCATCACCGACAACCGAACCAAGAAGAGGAGACACCGCGAGCGTCAGAAGGAGATCAACTTCCAGCACCCAGATCCTCAGCAGGACAAGCGCTTCCGCGTCACGGTGTCACCCCAATTGGCTCTGGCCATCTTCCAGTTCCTCAGCAGTTCAGTGGAGCCTTTCCGAGGCTCAAATTTGAGTGAGACAGTTCTCAAGAAACTGCTGACCTTCGATGTCTTCAGAGAGATCAAGCTTGGCAGGGAGCGGGACAGAGACAGAGGCAGTCGACCGCGCAGTGACTCTGAGCTCATCATCATTGAGAAGGGCAAGGGCATCGACTACTTCGTGCTCATTGTGGAGGGCAGAGTGGAGGTGAACATTGGGAGAGAGGAGCTGATCTTCGAGAGCGGGCCCTTCTCCTACTTCGGAATCCAAACCCTCACCCAGCTGCTGACCGCGAGTGACAACCTGGCCCAGGTAGGGGGCACTGAGGCCGCAATCTTGTCCGGTGGCAGTGTGGCCTCTCGTTCCGGCATGCAACGCGCGCCGCATCCTCTGCATAACGCCGAAATGGGAGCCACCAACGGACCCAGGGGCAGCGCGAGGAAGATCAGCGCGCTCACCCCCGCAGATACGGCGTTGATGCAGGCCGCAGTTTCAGCCAACGCCGCCAGTGCAGCCGCGAATAACCCTGCAAGAGCCTGATTTACTTAAACAAAATATCTTCATTTTTTACACATCTAAAAGACTTGTTTAGTGAAAATTTTTGATTTGTTAGTCAAATTGTGATGATTTTGGCCTTTTCTCGTGCAGGGCTCGCTGATGCTGGCGCCAACGTTTACCCCGGACTACACGGTGAGGGCGCTGACCGACGTGCTCTATTTGTGCATCAATCGGCCCACTTACATGGCTGCGATGCGGGCCTCGCAGATGAGTCGCAACACGCAGAGCAAGAACAGCGAGCAGGTGGACTTGAGCGAACGCGAACTCGATCACCTGCTCTCCAGGGCGGCCGAGGCGGCCAATGTGGAGAATCCGGAGAGCATTCCCATGCGAAGCGCGTCGGACAGCAGGAAGTTGGCCTCGCTGGCCTCCATGGAGGACACCAGCATCGACAACAACGACTTGGCCAAAACCAGTCCCGAAAAGGAGCCCGATCGGATAAAGGAGGAGCTGAAGAGAAGCAGTGATAACGAGCCGCAAAAGGCACAAGAAGAGGAGGAGAAGAATGAGGAAATCAAGCATGCCGATGACAACAACACAGACCAAATGAGGAGCTAGTGTCATTATTTTGACATTACTGGATGACAAAGTCGTACCTAATTATCGAATCAAGACATAATTACTATAATAATTATGTGCTATCAGCATGTTTAATTACATTTTTAGGCAGAGGACACTTGTGAAACATGATCGATAAAGAGAGTCTTCATAATACGAGTATGATCAATAAGTAAGAAACAATATTCAATACGAACTTAATGAATGCTTCCTCATTGTTTAGCTGCCTCATTGTGCTAGAGCTTTTTCTCAGTCTGATTTCCGTGATTGATTACGTAACTTGCTTGGGACAATTAAGTGGCTTAATTGAGAGTAATTTGCGACGCTTCCAATTAGCCAAAGGATAAATTTGCTTCCTGACCGATCTGCAATTTGCTCTGTGTAGCACATTCTAAACTGATCAACACTTGGTATACTTAAAAGCAATCGACAGTTGTGGCATGCGTAAATTATTATGAAAATAAAAAGAAGTTGGTTCAAATCTTTGATCCACAAATATCAAAGCTAATTGTACTTATCAAAGGATTGAAGACGATTTGCGAGTAAAACGCTGAGAACAATACAAATATTTATATGGGTCAATAGCCAAAATTGCTTTTTTCCAATTCGAGAGTTCAATCTCTCGAATTCCTTTTTTACAATAAACAAAAAGTTCTTAAAAACCAATTTGTTGTCGCCTAGGTTTATCCAATTTTCTGACGGTTCATTAGAGTAATGGCACTTCCAAGTTGGCCCTAAACATTTGATCAGAGCTCTAGAAATGACATATACTGCTTGACATGCACGCATTATTTGGTGATTCGACATACAAAGAGGGGCTAGAATGGTTTTTTTTTCTAGAAAAACTGAAAAGACTCAAAAAATAGATTGTCTTCAAACAATTTGTTTTGCCTTTTTGGTTGACGTCAATGTCAATTTTTTTTCCAATTGTCAACTCATGTTGGGGTTAGAGGGATCCTCCCTTTCTGCAAATTGGTTTCAGACGTTTCAGAGCCCAAAGAATTACTCTTTTTAAGTTGCAATCATATGGCATTTAAGAGGAAGGAATTACTAAGCATTTGGCTAAAAAAAGTGTCTTTAATTACAGTTAATGAGTAGTATTAGTCGCTTTCTCTTTCCTCCATCTCTGAGATGTGCTCGAGTGTGATACCGGAGAAGATGGAGGCCTGCGACTCCCTCTTGTTCTTGTTGCCGTTGACCAGCTCGGGGCTGTTGGCGCCGTTGTTCATGTCGTTGATGGAGCTGTACCTGCGCATGGCGTTGACCAGCTCCTCCAGGTTGGCCGAGGACGAGCTGTGGCTGACCAACGGCCCCACCGTCTGCTCCAGCACCGTCGTCAACCGCTCCAGCTTCAGCTTCAGCTCCGACACGCTCTGGCGCAGATCCACCAGCGCAGACACGTCCTCTCTCCTCCTCCTTATCCTTTTTATCCACAACAATTCATGTAGAACAATTGGTCGTAATTAAGCCCAATTAAGGGTTATTATGGGAGTTATGATGTAATAAAGTAATAAATCTGCCTCACTCTCTGCACTTGGCCTTGATGCTGTTGTTGAGATGCACAGGCAAAGTTTGTCGTCTGTTGCTCTCATAGGTGTCGGGCTTGACCTCGTAGACGTTGCCAATTCTGAGTTTGCTGCCTCCGTGCAGTCTTTTTACGAGGACATTTTGCAGAAGATGCGGCAATTTGGCGAACAGGGGCGAGGTCAATGTGCTTTCCATATAGGAGATAAGTCGTACTTGCTGGATGCTTTGGAGCAATCTGGATTTTTTGTAGAGCTCCTGCACATCCGAGACGGCCATACCGAATAACAGATTCATGATGATGACGCTGGCAACCATGACGAAGAGGGCCAAGATAATGGGGGCTGAGACAGGGAAGAAGTGTTTGAAGGGGATTTCGTTCTCGTTTCTGGGGTAGTAGAGATCGTCGAACTCGATTTCCCCTGTCATCATCACCAAAACCTTTAGAGGAGACGCCAAAACCTGCGAAAATCCGACTTCCCTCGGGAAAAAGATGGTGAATGCGAGGGAAAATCCGCAGAAAAGAGAGGAATAGGCCACGAAGAAATTTAGGAAATTCCAGCCAACGTTGATCAACATCTGCACATATTTGCCGAATCTGGGCACTTTTCCGATGAGAAACATCATCAACACCCAGGTGACCAGCACGCCGATGCCGGCCGCGTGGAACTGCCAGGCGTAGACAATGATGGGCGAGTTGTTCGGGGCGAGGATGGAGATGAGGGGGAAGCTGAGGATGGTCAGCAGGTTCAGCACCGACTCCCACTCCCTGAAGTAGCCCGTACCCAGGTACATCACCTTGGTCAGCTCCTTGCTCACGTACAGCACGTTGAAGGCCAGCAGCAGCAGCCAGGCGCATCTCGCAATCAACCAAAAAGTGTAATGAGTGTCCTAGAGAAACAGACAAAAAAGGTCACTTTTTAACCAAATTTTAACAAAAAAATTGAAAAAAATTCAAAAATGACATAATTTCTGACCCAATCGAGGCATTGGTGCTCTTGTCCGAAGATGCGATTGGCGAGCGTCTCGTTGAGCATCAGCTCCTCTCTCGGTTTACACAGAGTATGGAAGACGAGCACGCAATAAATGCTGTAGGTGACACTGTAAACAAAATGACTGAAAAGAGCCATAGAATAATAGAGCCACTTGACCTGATTCCACTTGAGATGCAGGAAACTCATGCACAGAGGATGCATGAAAATCCGCTCCAACTTGGCCTGATCACTACTGTGCGAATGCAACTGAAGCAATTCGGTGAACAAGGCCACCTCGCTGACATGATTGGAGCTGGGCATGATGGCATTGAAGTTCATTTTCACGTAGTCGACATTCTCCAGAATGCTCTCATTACTGTGTCCCGTCTGCAAGCCGGCATCCAGTCGTTCTTCCAAGGCCCTCAATCCATTTGGCACGTGCTTCATCACGAAATAAAGAGCACTTCTATTAGCCTTGTTGATGGCACAAAGATCTGCCCCGTGTCGAATCAGCAACTGAACCCGCGTCAATTTGCGATTCAGAGCCGCCAAATGGAGTGAAGTCATGCCATTGTTATCCGCAATTTCCAGATTGGCGCCTCCCCTCTCGATCAGAATTTGCAAGCATTCGCTGCTGCCCTTCAACTTGCTATTGATTGCGAAATGCAGGGCGGGACGGCCGTCTCTGTCCTGCGCATCCACATCGGCACCGTGATCCAGCAATGTCATTATTGTATTTGAAGCCAAATTCTTGGCTGCCAAATGCAAGGGTGTCTCTCCCTTGATATTCCTCGCATTGACATTGGCATTGTGCTGCAGAAGCACAGAGACACAGTCAAAACTTGCGTCTCCATTGTTGGCTGCGACATGTAGGGCCGTTTCGCGAACATCCTTTCCTCTGAGACAATCGACAGGCACTTCTGACTCCAACAAGAGTTGCAAACACTCCTTGTGATTCAGTTCGGCGCAAATGTGCAATGGGGTTTCACTGAAACCTGCGTTATTCGCGCCCATTTTGTCGGCCTTGCACTCCTCCAGAAGGTAACGAAGAGTGTTGACGTGGTCGCCGTGCTTGACCGCGGCCTCCACGAGGGACGTGTGCCTCTCCTTCTCGAAGCTGGCCACGTCCAGCCCGTCGCCAGCCTCGACGAGCACGCGCATCAGGGCCACGTCGTCGCTGCACACAGCCATATGTAGTGGCGTGCACTCATTATCACTCCATTCAATGGGACTGCAATACTGCCTTAAATACTGATTGGTCAGTAATAGTTCACAACAATCTATTGCCGAATTTTGAATTGCGATTTCGAGAATGTTGCTGCGTTCTTTAGCTTCAATTTCACTCAAAATTTGCCCTATTTTCGCCCTCAAATCTTCTTCTTCGTAAGCATTGTTGATGTGATCCAGTATTTGTTGCAGCATTGTGGCCGAATCCTGATGGATTGACTCCAGAATGGCGATTTCCAGTGCCTGGTCGCCATTCTGACCTAGTAATTGCCCAAGATAAGACCTGTCCTCGTCCCTGACGGCCTTCATCACGCGCAACTTGAGCATGGAGTCGCCGTTGCTGCTGTTGCCGTTGTTCATGGCCACCATGGTGGTCGCGAACAGGTTCCGGGCCAGGGCGGCCGTGGAGGAGGCCGTCGACGACGCCGACGACGTGTCGCGGCGTCGCAACGCCTTCCAACGAGTCGTCAGTTTCAATCGATCACCAAACTTTCCTTCATTACCTCATTTAATGAGGCTTTACTATAATTAACGAGATAATTAAGTAATTAAGAAACTATTTTACAAAAAAGACTTATTAACAAAGTAGTGTTATTTTGGGGATTGGAGGTTTGTTTCAAGGCTGAACTCGCTGGCGACTGAGATGAGGACTGGCACTGCATCACCACTTATTTACTTGTCTTATGTGTAGTGGCACTGAAGCTGCCTATAAAAGCAGGTAGGCCCTGACATGGGTCGAAGTGGCTTCAAAGTCAAATATACACTTTTCCAAGTACCATATACTCAAAATATTCACTTTTGGAAGTAAAGTTGTATAATGCCTTACTGTGAAAAGAGCTTTGGAATTGACCTGTGTTCAGCTTTGGAGGGCCTCAAGCACTTGCTGCAGTCGCAGGAAGTCGCTGTCTCATGCCACTTAGTACTTATGTCAAAAGATATACTATTTACTTTTTTAAATGTATGTACTACATCTTATTCTATGTTCTGTTAATACTGACATTAAATGAGTTCTGTTCTTTTGCAGTACATAATACCAAGAATTACTATACGTATAACTGTGACGTCTGGCTCCTTTTTTTGTACTTGTGTATAGTGACTTTTCTTGACTCTGTCTACTTAGATGAATTGTGCGACTTCGTTGGGTTTGGCCCGATGTTAAAAGTCTCATTTGATAAATGACGTTTTTTCTATCTCTTAATTCCTTAATTATTGGATTTTTTAGGTAATTCATGTTATTTAATAAATTATAACTAATAATGATGGATGATTCATTTCTATTTCTACTTATTACATGAATTTTTAGATTTTGAAATTAATGGCTAAATTAAGGCACTCGATTATTTTTGTTGATCTCTTATTTGTATTTCCATTGGGTTTTTCGACCCAAACACAAATAATTAACAAAAGTAGAAAAGTAAACATATGTATATTTCACCAAAAATAAAAACATAAATAAGAATTGGAACACTTAAGCTCTAAAACCAATTGTTTATACTAAAAACAATATTCTCTCCTCTTTTTCATTACTATCGCATATAAAAAAGAAAAGCAAAAAATAACATCCTTTAATAACCACATTTATATCCAACAATATAATAACGATTTAAGACCTAATTAGTAAGGACATTGTTGTGCTCAACTCAAATCGACTTGTTGGAAGCCAGATTCAACCCTTTTCATCAGTCGATTGACGACCTTGGGCAATCGACGCACACCATTAACGAAGGATTTGACCTTATAATTACCATAATTATCACCGTAATTATCGTCTTCATTGCGACTGCGCACTCCTTGACGTCGCCTCGACCGCATTCTGAGCTTGCGTAGAGGTCGATCGATCTTGGGCGTCGTCTTTTCAGGCCTTATAAGGCCTTTTGTCTCAGAACTAATCGATGATTGCCTTAATTTCGGCTTGATTTTCGGCCTGATTTTGCGTACTTGACTTCCTCTGGGCCTCTGACCGCCCAAAACGACTCTGTGCGGCGCCATGTGCATGGGAATGTGTCTGGCGCCGAGGGTCCCGTTGTTGTAGAATCGCTCTGGATCTACTTCGAGCAGGCGAATGAAGTCGGCGGTGCCGAAGGGGTTGGCCAAGTAGGCCTTCCTCGGCCTGATCTCCGTCTCCGACTTCGAGTCCAGCGGCGACAAGGGGGACGCCCTGTGGTTCGCGGAAGTGGGGAGCGGCCGGTCGTCGTGCTGGCCCTGGAAATGCAGGGAGGGGCGCTCGATCTTCTCCATGGCCAAGGAGGACCTGGAGGACGAGGACTTGGAGGAGAAGCTCGACATGTCCGACTTGGGTCTGCTCAATCTGGATCTGAGCTCGGGTCTCGCCTCGACGGGGAAGGAGGTGCCCACCACGTGCTTGCCCTCGAAGAAGTCTTCTATCTCGCTATACTTCTCACTCTTGTGCATCTTCGGCCCTGGCTCCAGTCTGTCCTTGAGCTGAACATCGAACTTCCTGGTCAACACCTCGTCGTACGAGTTCGTCGGCGACGACGACGTCAACCTCGTGGGCGACGTCAACCTCGTGGGCGACGTCAACCTGGTGGGCGACGTCAACCTGGTGGAGGTGGTGGGTCTCGACTTGACTTCGTGTCTGACAGTAAACGGTTCTGGCCAAACACTTCTAGTAGGTTTTTTAGTGGTCAACTTGACTTGGGACTCGTCCAAGGTGTTCTGGCCGGAGCCGAGGTAGGCCGGGTATCTGTGATTGGCGTGCACCACATAAGGTCTGTAATCAAACCTGGTGTTCGTGTCAACATCATTATCGTGATTTCCAAATTTAATCCTTATATAATTGTAGTCTTGGTTATCGAAGTCGTCCAGGCGATCTATCGGGGTGGAGGGGACAAAATTGTCCTTGGGAGTCAGATTGTAGTCCAAAGTGTTCATTTTGAATTCCTGTGGAATGATATTAGTGTCTGCCAAGTGGCCAGGGAGACCCAGACCCTTCAAGAGTCTGTTGAAATTCTTGCGACTCACCTCAGGCTCCACTGCTGACAATTTTGAAGCTTTTGTAGACAAAACTTCATTAGTCAAAACTTTTGTAGCACTAAATGTAGTAGAAGTAGTCGTAGTCGTAGTAGTTCTAGTTGTTTTGGGACCAGGTCGACGTGAGGCTCGCCATCTCCGAGTGCTCTCATAGTTCATCGTTGTAATAGAAGTAGAAGTTTCAGTAGTAGTCATAGTAGCAGTCGTAGTCGTAGTAGTAGTAGTAGTAGTAGTCGTTTGTCTGTTCTTCGACACTAATTTAAGAGGAGTAGTAGTCGAAGATTGCGTAGATTTCTCATCATAATGCAATGCAGTCGTCTTCATTGTCTCAAAGTCTTGAACAAAATCTTTGTTATTCACCTTATCTTCATTATCTTCTACTTTCTCTCTTTTATCGCTTTCAACCTTATCCTCATTATCGTTCTCTCCATTCTCATCAAAACCCTTTCTCTTAAAATTCAAATTCGGCTCCCTCTTATTCTCGGCGTCATTATTATTATTGTCGACGTTGAAGTCATTGGGATGCAGACTCATAAATGCCTGCAACTCCTTAAGTGTCATTGTCGAAAAATCGACCTTTTTGTTATCACTTTCTTTAGCGACTTTTTTCCTAGGTCTAATGACTTTTCGTCTTCTCTGCGGTCTTTTTTTCACTCTTTTAATAGCTTCTTCCACCACATCTCTCTCATTATTATCATTGTACTGCGATTCCTGGTTCACGCGTCTTCGCTTGCTTCTGAGCCTTCTGCGTCTGAGCGGCTTCTGCTTGTGGAAGGTGTTGAGGTCGAACCTCTTGTCGCCGAAGTTGCCGAAGTTGGCGGCGTCGCCGAACTCGTCCGTGTTGGTGTCGTGGCGTCTGGCGCCCCTGTGGCGCCTCGGCCGCGGCCCGAACCAGCGCAGACCCAGATCGCCGAAGAGAAAGCGGCCACTGCGACCACGACTCGAATCCAAACTGTTGATTCAAGTTCATTTAAACAAATTCTAATTACATTTCATCAATGCTTTACTATTCTTACATTAATTTTGTAGAATACAGTCAAATTTTGTAATAGTTTTTTTAATTTATCAAAAATTTTGCTTTTTTAAGCAACGAGAATCATGATTTAGGTCAAATTAAGTATGGTTAGTAGAAATAATTTCTTAATTTAGTCTTGATTATTATGTTTTATAATGTTTTTTCCCCTGACAAAAATTCCCAAGACATTTATTGATCGTGCAGCTATTTTTGTTATACACATGCAGAACGTCCCTACGCAAGTAACAATACAACATAATTACTGCAGTAATTACTGCAAGTAATCTTGAGTATGAAGTTACTCAAGTTAGTACAGAATTGGCTTGAATAAAGTCTGGGAAGAAGCAAATTTCCCGCGTTTTTTTTACACATTTTTGTTTGCAATTAGTGATTTTTTAGGAAAAAATGCGTTTCCCTAATCTCCTAATTTCCTAATTTCAGTCATGAGAAATACATACATACAGTAGACACTAAATAAATGACTAATTAAGCAAAGAACAAAACAAAAAAAGGAATTGAAAAAAGGTTTGTTGTAGTATAAAGTTGTTTATACTTAAAATTGTATTTATGTTGCAGTAAATATTGCAGTACCAAGTGTTATTATTGTTGTTATTGTGAGAGGGGGAAATTGGTTTAATGACGGCTGAACGGTCGTGATGCTCGAGCTGAGTCTCGGCTGACGACGCCACGAACGGCCACAGATTGATTGCCAGCGAAAGTTCTCGAAAATCACACTTATAACAATAATAATAATGACTTTTTACAATATTTTTTAATGTTATTAGTGCTAAGGACACATTTAATATTAAAACTCAAAAATTGATAAAAAAATAATTAAAAAAAAAAGAAAAATATTGGTATTCACACACACCTGTCACTGGATTCGGACGTCATTAGATCATCAGGCACTTCTTCCTCCATATGGCTCTTATAGACCTTTCTCACCATCCTCGTCCTGGACAAGTTGTTGTCCTCGTCGGCGTCGGCCACGACGACCATCAGCATGATCAGCACCAAAATGCTTCTCCAAGCCCCAGAAACCATGATTTAAATAAAAAGTCACTACTTCCTATAAAAAAGCGCTAATAATGTGCTTAAATGTTGTTATTAAGTGTCCTGGAGTAAGGATTGTCAAGGACTGAAGAGAGCTCAGGAGTCAGGCAGATTTCAGGCAGATTTCAGGCCAAACCACGTGACTGCCTGAATTCAGGCCTGACGCAAAAACACTATTACTTTCAAGTACTGCTTTTAATACACGTTCTTATTAGAGGGAGCCAGTAATGATTGCGGTCAGTAGTTGAGGGCGTCAGTTCTTTCGTTATACGAGCAAATAAGTCCCACATCTGACGACCACTTATATTAGCAATAATACTTTACTTACAGTACTAACATAAAGTGTTAGGAGAAAAAAGCTTCTTTTCGCACTGACTGACGCCATTTCGTGGGTACCTACACTGCAAGTAAATAGGGTAAATGGAGAGCAATGAAATGAAGCGGTACAGGTGCCAAAAAGGCCTTCTTTAGTCTCGATCTTTTCACTTTCTTTCCTTGACTTCAATTTATCTTTGGTTGCTTTATAAAGGGCTTTAGCAAAGGTTTTGCCTTCTTCTCGTGTGCAACGGATCCCTCGTTAATGAGATGGCCGTGGAAAGCTGAGAAAAGGGCCAATTTCAACACTACAATTAAGTAGAGTAGTACATTTACAGTTTGATGGTCCACTCTTCCTGGATCTAAATTGAGGGGAAGCAGCGCCCTAGATCCTAAGATAACACAAATTACCGTAAGAAGCTGTAGAAAGTGAGAGCAGATTGCA
>JAOXNJ010107804.1:0-11575 GCA_028566655.1 Metis holothuriae
CAATTTTATTTTGACACCCAAAAAATAAATAGCTAAGGGTATTTGCAGCCGATACATTTCCTTTCAAAATCGAACTTTAACTGCGTGGTCAAATTCTTTCAAAGCTATTGGCAGATCCTCCTGTAAGTAAGAGTGTGTGAAGAAATCAAATACCAGGCTGTTAATCTATCACGTCTCACTAAAAGGAGTAGAAACACACACAGTCAGTATTTTATTCAATCACTTCAGAACTCAAATTAGTTAAAACTTAACACACTTCGATTACCATCTCATTCAAATGGGAATTAGGCCCGTCCCGCTTTCTTCTTCCTCCAAGTCGCGGCTTTTGCGTGTCAGCTGTCGCGACAGCTGACGCGACAGCTGACCCGCAGTCTTCCCTTTCCGCAGCGCCAGTCGCCGCTCGTCGCCGGATCGAAGCACGTCGATAGAGAGAGATCACGATGTCGGCGCGCTTCCAGGTGCCCGAGATCACGAGCAACGCCACTGGGTGGGGCCCCAGCAGCGCGGTATCGGAGCGCTACAAGGACATGCCCTACCAACCCTTCTCCAAATCAGACCGACTCGGAAAAGTAACAATCGATTTCTCGTCTCTCTCTTTATGTACTTCGAGTCTGAGTTCTCGTGTTTCTAGATCACGGATTGGACGGGGTCGCAGTTCGCCGATCGGCGCTACATGAACCGCTACGCGCCGCAGTACGGCGCCGGGGGCACGCAGTACGCGTACTACCACGAGGAGGACGAGAGCTCCTTCCAGCTGGTGGACACGACCAAGACGATGAGGCCCATGTTCATGAACCGCGGTCGCTTCGGACGAGGAATGAACAGGGGGATGAGAGGCGGACGCTTCATGGGCTTCAATGCAATGGGCAGAGGAAACAACCAATTCATGTCCAATCAGCAGCAGGCGGGGGCTGGCGTCGTGCTCACCAAGGCGCAGAAGAACAAGGAGAGGTGGGAGTCAGACAGAGTCGTTCGAATTTGTTTAGTTTTAAGTAGCCATGATTTGCCAATTCCGTACGAAAAGATGTGCAAGACTCTTGATCTGTTGCCAGTGTCGTTTTCAGGACGCGTGTGACAATAATGTTCTTGCTAGATTAGATGCCAGACTGACCAAAACCGAGTTCCCTGCGCGCTTATTTGCAGGGGACTTCTCAATCATCAGTCACATTTCTTTCACTGAACACCAAATAGCACTTCGTTATGTACTCATGTGAATTTTTAATGAGGGCATTTCTCTGTTTGTAGAGAGCGTATGCGTCAGCAGCGTAAGTGGCAGCAGCAGCAGCGCGGTCGTCACAACTTCAACCGCCCCATGCCTGTCAAGCAACGTGAGAGCTCTGTCACGGTTAGGCCTGAGTGGGTGGTTATTGAGGAGATGGAGAAAACGCAGCTGACCAAGTTGTCTCTGCCCATTGTCGAACAACCGGTCGAATTGTGAGTAGAAATAGCTAAGGTTTAAGATCCTCTGTTGTAATGAGTGATGCCGATTTAGAGTCAGCTGCGGCGAGATGGAGTATTATGACAAGTCTTACGACAGAGTCAACGTCAAGTTGGAGAGACCTCTGAAGCGCATCGATCGCGTCTTCCATACCGTCTCCACTACAGATGACCCTGTCATAAGGTCTGTTTTTGATACTAAGTGTCTATTATTGTTTTAATTTATAAATTGTTTCATGTAAACAGAAAGCTAGTTCGCACCGAGGAGGATGCCAACGTGTTTGCCACCGACACGATTTTGGCTACGCTTATGTGTTGCACGCGCTCTGTCTACTCTTGGGATATCGTAGTGCAGAAGATTGGAGGGAAGGTCTTCCTCGACAAGCGTGATAACACTGAATTCGGTAGCCTGCAATTAATGCTTAAAGACACTCCTACACGCTGCCAACATGCCAATTTCTGAACTATTTTTCACACTGCTTTTGTCTCTTTAATAAGATTTGTTGACGGTGAGCGAGACGTCTGCCGATCCACCATCGGAGGAAACTGGCGGCATCAACGCACCTCGCAAGTTGGCGCTAGAGGCAACGTTTGTCAACCACAACTTCTCTCAGCAAGTTCTGAAGAGCGATGGCGAAAAGTACAAGTTCGCCGAACCCAATCCTTTTGCAGACGAGGAAGAAGAGTGTGCAGTTGCTAGTGTTGGCTATCGTTATCGTAAGTGGGACCTAGATAACGGCATCAAGCTTGTGGCGAGATGCGAACATGATGCTGTCGGAGCCGGTGGTAGTGAGCCCAGCTTTATCACCATCAGAGCTCTCAATGAATGGGATCCAAAGGTGAGGATCGAAGAATCGATTCATTTTTAGATTCAGTCACTTGTGTAACTAAATACTCGTACTTTCTTTCAGTTGTCTGGAGGCATCGATTGGCGTCAAAAGCTGGACAACCAGCGAGGAGCTGTTTTGGCCAATGAGCTGAAGAACAATGCATGCAAACTCGCAAAGTGGACCGTCCAAGCGCTTCTGGCTGGATCTGACCAGCTCAAATTGGGGTGAGCACAATGAAAATTGTAGTGTCTAATTTTTTTACCCAAGGTGAAGTGATGTTTGTCTCGTTCGTATGAGGTCTGTCTAACATACCTGCTTGACAATTCTAGATGGTCAAGGGGCGTGTGTTTGGTAGACTATTAGTGCTTCCAATATAATGCTGATCTTTCAGAGCGATAAATTCGTACATTACCCTCCCTGTTTATTTAAATAGAGAGTCGCTTTTTTAACGACTCTTGCTTCCATTTTCCAGCTACGTTACAAGGTTCAACGTAAAGGATTCTTCTCGACACACTATCCTCGGCACGCAGCACTTCCGTCCTTCCGAGTTTGCAGCCCAAATCAACTTGTCCATGGACAACGCTTGGGGCATCGTGAGATGTGTGGTAGACCTCGTGATGAAGCAGGAGGACGGCAAGTACTTGATTGTTAAGGATCCCAACAAGCCCGTCATCCGGCTTTACGACATACCTGACAACACTTTTGAGAGCGATGACGATAGCGATTACAACAACGACGGTGAGTAATGCAGTGGTGTAATGGGATGTAATTCGAAGTAGTAGTACACATTCACATTTGCGTGTCTGTGTGTAATGCAATGGGAGTATGCACTAACGTTGCGGGTTAAGCTTACTTTCTACATGGGCTAATTCTTTACTGTCAATTGTGGCAAATGAGTGTGTGCATGTGAGTGTGCGTTGTGTGCAGCAGATCTCGAGGAGGTTCTGGAGAGCTCTCTCAAGGCTTGAAGCACTTCATGTTTTTGAGACTTCTCCATCATCAGATGAGGACCCCCCGACCCACTCTAACGGTGCAGTTTAACCTTATTTTCAGTTGACTTTCTACACTAATCTTGAAATGCTAACAAAGTTTCCTTAAAATCTACTAACAACAAATTATTAATTGACTGGTGGACAAACTCCTAACACAAGATCACAATGTCATAGAGGTAGTTTTTTGCTAATTAGCTTTTGTTCTCGATTGTGCAGGTTCGGGCGATGAGAACGAGGAAGGGGATGAGTGAGTCAGAAGAAGTGAGATCGAGTAATTGGTTCAACTTGAAACGTTTTCTATTTTCTTCATTTTGCCAGAGTTGAAGTGAATGTAATTGATCAGTGTTTGTCGCTTGACACCTCTGAAAAGATCCTTAAATGATAAAAATAAACATAAAAAGTTTGTTCCGAAACTCTTTTTCGATCGTGCATCGCACGCCATGTTTTCTTTGGTGACTAATTGCATCGTGTTAGTTTACGTATTTTCTCTCAAGTCAAGTGCCTGCCGAGCTCAGGCCTTACGGAGAACTAAACCTTATCCTAATCTTTCTACAGTAATTGCTCATGTGTGAATTAGCTCCCAACAACACTTGAAAGGAACTCATCAAGAGAGGACACAAGTGGCAACAGCGACTGACACCGGAGATGCCATCTTCAATGGACGTGTATCCGCAGTGCCAGATGCCAGAGATGCTTTCGACCATTGTAGCTCTCAACTTGTTTGCAGACCAGGAGCTGTCGCTAACAAAAAGACCGCAGTGATCCACATAACAAAGCCTTTTGTGTACTTGTTAATATCCTGTTGCCACGGTCTGTGAGTCTGTGCACCACAGTAGAAATCCTAGGGGAAAGCAGCTCCAAGATGCATCCGGAGCAAAATTGCATTACGCCACCAACTTCATCAGCACTTGAACCATTGGTCTGAAAGAGCAAATAGTGGGACCCAGTGCTCGGTTCAATCATCTGACTCTATGTCTCCCGAAGTTTGGAAAGTACTGCATTAAGAGAAGTTGCACAAACGTGGAAGTCGAGCTCTAATCTAGGCACAGTACTTGATAGATGGAAAGGAGGATAAGAAAAAGTTGGTTTTAGGCCAGTTGAGACAAGTATCGACTTTCGGATTTGCTGATTGGCCCCCTCAATCAACGTGATTCATCGTTCCTCTACTACCACCAACCACCTAGGGTTTTTTGATTTTCTCGGAATTTTCACTTCCCCGGATTGAAATGAATCCACTTCCCGGGAATCTCCGGCACTAAATAAGGCACCGAAAAAGTATTGTACAGCCGAATCTCTATTTTACATTAAATCTTTATTTTACAAACTTTTCTCTGCTTTTACCGTCGCTATTCTAGTTAGATACTTATTTGTTAATGCTTGGCCCTATTTTATGAAATGTCTTATGTAAATTAGTGGTGTCCTATAATGGTTCACTATCAACCATGTCACAGTCGATAATGACCTGAAACACATTTTAAACGTGTCTTTGTCACGTAATACTCTCCATTTTACGTACCTACTATTTGCATAAAGGTCACTGACTAAAATTACGGCAAAACTATGGAAATTATCGACCTTTGAAACAAGACAAAAATTTCATCTAATATCAGTTTAAATAACAAACTTCATAAAAAGGCTGAGAAGCGTTTAAGGAAATAACATGTCAATAGGCCAATTCAAAATAAAGAAAACTCCACCGAAATGAGTTATTTTTTTGGCCCTATTAATGTTAGTAAAAAACGTTGGGAAATTTCCCAGAATTACTATTTTCATTTCCCTGGAATCCTGGGAATCCCGTTCCCGTGAACAAACCCTACAACCACCATTAGTGCCTTGTTCCAGCAAAAAGAACTTAAACTTTGTAGAAAAATTGACTTGTATGCAGGTACTTGTGTTACTGGTAGTGTTGTGTTGCTTTTAATAAATGGCTGTGTCAATAAAAGTGTGAAATGACCTGCTTCTCCTCGAAGAAGTAGTCGACGACGAAGGTGACGGCCCACTCGGGGTCGTTGGTGTTCTTGAGCATCTCGGTGCGGCCGAGCTGGCGGAAGGAGCGCGAGGCGCGCGTGCGCACGTACAGGAAGCACACCGGGTCCGAGTGCGAGAAGCGATCGCGATTACGCAAATTTCTATCAAACCAATCAATCAAATCATCAAAAACCTTATTATGAAGTCATTAAATTCCGAATCCTAATACAGACTGCTAAAGTCATGACGTTATCTTGACCCAACTTGGCAAAAAAAACTCTTAGAAGAAGTTGAACTCGGAAAAAATGAACTTTTAAAGTAAATTGAGTTTTAGAGTAAGATCTGCACCTACCTCTACCTAATATCTACCTCCTTATATAAAGCACTGAAAGGAATCTGCTAAACCGTGCTTCGTTCCAAAGTTGTAATGGTTTCTGTAAATTGCACTCTGCTTCAATACATGTTAGATGAAAGCCAGGGTCCTAAGATTGCCTTCAAGCTCGTTTTTTACCCTTTTCTACTACATGGTTCTAGTTACTTCTCCGGAAAAAGCACTTCTTTTGGGGCCCAAGTGCTCAGCCCCCTATAAGAACTTTCACTAATAGTCTAGAACACTGGAGAAAAAGTGCTCTGATGTCTTTGGCCAAATTGTTCTGGAACCACTGAATAAGGCTTAATGTGCCGAGAGAAAAAAGCCAGACCAATAAGAGATCGGTTGGCCTTGCCAACTAGGACGGACTACAAAGCAGAGGGATTTTCCTCAAAATATCGCCTGTCAACGCAATATTTGAGCACGTTCTACGTTGAAGCAAAAAATAAGAGCAATTTCATTTACATTTTTATTTAATTTAGTAACCATAAACGCAATTTATTTTCATATTTTTGTGGTACACTAGTTGATTTTGAACACGAACCTGCAGCTGACGGCGAGCTCGAGCTGCACGGAGCCGGCCAGGGAGCGGCGGCGCTCCTGCGCGGCGATCACCGAGCCGCAGAACGACTCCTCCGACTGCATGATCTTTTTTATCTGCAACCGAATAAGCAAAAGTCAGCAAAAAAGGACATTTTTACGTCTTTTTTCCTGTGCTACTGACATTAGTGACAATGAAGACTGCATGGACTAAAGAGGGCCTCGAACGCAGATAGTGCAGACATCAGCAACGAATCCAACTAATGTGCACTACTTTGTGCTAAATAAAGGCCTTTATTTCCCATCCTTTCTTCTTATCGATACTCTTTCATTGGTGAATGGGTACGAAAATGTCCATTAACTCTCATTCTCTATACTTTATTTGAGTAAGTATTTCATGACTTTGCTTTGGTGGGAAGAAAAGAGACTTGCCATCCCTCACGCTCGCACCTGACCAAGCAACTCGCCAGCTGCACAAAGACTCCCAAGGGATTCGGGCAGAATAAACAACATTGCCTCCATTCATCACCACACTCATTATTAAGGCTCTGAAGGTGCTCTACCTACTTCTCACCAATACTTAATTAGTATACTTATGTTACTAAAGGAAAGTATATAGTCCCAATAAAAGCCCTTGAGAACATTGTGAGCTTCGTGTGTTATGGTTGGCGTGTGTGGGGCCCATTGGACGTAGGTATGAGTTGATGCACTCCTTCTCCTGCTGATGCCCTGAATACATTAACCACTGGCTATACCTAGCTGCTTTCTAGGAAAGACGTAGTAGCTATGTATATAATTCTGCCTTAATGTACAGACAACATACATTATCTACCTATGTGGACCGAGAGTTGCGTACAGTAAAGAGTAATTGTGCTTGCTTAGAACATCAAGTCTTCTTTTCCAAGGCATGTCCTGTGACATCGTAGAGCTCTGTATCAAAGTCTTTGTAAGAGCAGAAAGAAGTAGCTAATAATGCATCTACTTCATTCATTCCTTTTATTCATGCTTTTTTATGCCTTCTTTTCTTCTGCCCTGGGATTGAGGAAGTCAGAGCACCTTGATGAAGTAAGTACTGCTTGGCTGTCTCTATTAAGGGGTTCTGTTTCGCTGGATGAAGTAGTTGGGGCCAAAGTGCATTAGGGTGGACAGTAATTGCATTAGTGGGCTGGTCAACACAATCGACATGTGTATTTGGCGACTGACACAGCAAACAAAGTGCACTTTGGTAACAAGTATGTAGAACATGTCTCCACTTAATTTATTGCTCTCCGTCTCTCACAATTATGAGGAGGGGTGCTTGAGGCCGCTGCAAAAACTTGTGGTGAGTATGTTCTATTTGTGCCATAAATGCCAGCTGCCCCTTTGATTGCTGCCAGGGCAATAAAGCTGCAAGAAGAGCAACATGGGATGGGCAAAGAGCCACATTGGGCCAGCTGTCTTCGATAACAAATAAATATATACACTTTTGGACATACACTTCTATGTATTTTTGGGATAGAACAAAGTAATAAAAAAGTCACAGTGATAAAGTCGCTTTGGGACCTCCAGAGCAAGCATATGGGGCTTTCTTCTGCTTTTATGTGTACTTGAAGGTCATCCCCACAGTAGAAAGAAGTCTGTGTCATAAAAGCGTATAATGTCGACTGGTGTCCATGCTTGTAGTAAAATGCCAAAGACAAGAAGGGCTCTTCAATATGCAGCTCCTTTTATGCATGGAAATGGGAGGGGCCACTGCTCTAGACAGCTGTCCACTCTGTTTGCCAAGTCGATGACAGCTTCTCAAACTGCAAAGTCTTCCAGTGTTTTTGTCGCTACACACTTAGTTTAGGTGTTGCTCTTTATATAAAACAAAACTTTGGTCCACACAAGTAGTCCTATCTCCTGAGTCCACATGCTAAGAGTCTAAATCTCTTGGGCAAAAACTTTTGACCCCTAAAGGCCAGAGCATCAAGGGGCTTTACTGTCTACTTTAAGGTCACTTTTAGGTTCACCAATTTAGGTTCTAGTGCATAGTATAATACACATATTGTTAAAGACGTACCTAGTAGTAGATATTGTACTAGAAAGTGTGTGAGTCCCTTTTTCTCGGCGACCTTTGTTGACATTATCTTTTTTGGAATGTGGCAAGACACTTTGTGTACTGAGCATTGCAGGGCTGGAAGACACCAACCTCTCTTTCAACTAGTGTCTTCATTGATATTTTATGGTTGCTTCTCCTACTGTCATCACACTAAAACAATGGGAATATAATAAGCGCTCTTAAGGCCCTTGAATGAGGAGAGATCTACTAAAATTCTCGAATCGTTAAACAGCTTCAATACTGATATCAATTCCACCATCACTGGGTGACCAAAATCAGCTGTCGTTTGTCGGACAAATGCGCCCCAGCTAGTAGGTAGATTAGTTAAAGAATAATCTTTCAGTATTTAGAATGACAGGATGGGATAGAATGCTCTGGAAACGATGACAGGTGCGTTTGCTACAAGTGCAAAACCCCCTTGTCGCTAACAGCACTTGTTGGTATGTACTGACATCCATAAAGCCATTAGTCAACCTAAATAACACATTGCCTAAAATGACCTAGCTCTTATGGCATGACTATTAGAGATCATTTTCCGTATTGAATTGAAAAAACCAATCTCACAGTACATTGGTGGTCACTGATTAAGATGTCACATGAAATGCATGTGTGCTTGATGCAGAGCATTTATCTGAGTGCACAAGAAGGAGCGGTCCCAAGGGAAGTGTGGGACTCGTGTGAGTCGCGGCCAATGGGACGCACTTCCTGCCATCCACGCCCACGGCAATGAGTGTCCACACAACATCAGAATGTGTACATATACTGCTTTCTCTTCCAATCTCTAGTGTACACATGTCATGACAATCTCGGCCAGGTTGCGTCATGGCAATGAGTCTCAATCAAGACCCATTATATGACTGCACAATATGCACAAGTCATGCTGACCAAGGAAGGAGCTTTGCATTGGGTTGCGTTTATATTTGTGGCAGGGACAAGTTGAAAGATACGGTGCAAGAGCCATAAAAAAGCTGCCACAAAGGGAGTTTTTGCCCATTACCACAACAAATAGTGCTACAACAGGGCTTTCTACTTCACTTCCTCTCCATTTACATACTAGGTAGTCGCTAACACATACTACACACTTAAATAAAGACTCTTTACTTAGAGCAATTAATGAGGAGAGAACAAGTTGGAACTTCCTGTTTCTCGCAAATGGATTGAGTGGCCAACACCCACTTTGCGATGCACACACGAGTTGGACGCCAGAAAATGATAAATTCATAATCCAAGTTTCCCTTGAGAATAGATGAATCTACCCATGTTAGGAGAGTCTAAAAACTGCCTCAAAACTTCTACCTATGAGAGGCTGGGAACACATGATTAGATTATTGATTGACAATGTAGCATGCATAAATGGAGAATTAACAATGTTGTTTACTTGCCAAAGTAAGGTTGTGGTTGCAGACGTTCGCACTGGTCGGTGATCGCCGCCTCACTGACTGCATGCGGCCTAGAAAGCAAACCAACGACCTCGTCGGGCCGGCCCACAGAGAAAGCTGAGGGTGCTTCTACAATCAGCGATAACCGAGACGAACGCCGACCAAGGGCGACAAACGACTACTCAGAATGTCCAAAACCACTCAGCCAACGAATATATTCACTCTAAACCAACACTGTCTTCTTCTATTAGCTAATAGCTCTTAATAGGGCCCCCTCCTATTAAAGGGCCTTCTTTGTGCACTTTAGCGAATGTAGGGCCTGAAGGCAATGAGGGTCAGTCATCCTCTGACATTTGGACATTTCTGCTGTCTCTGTAGCGAGTTGCTGCACCTAGTTCTCGATTAATCAAAAATCTACCACATAGGTTTTGAGAGAGCCATCAAGATTATATAATAGTACGTAGGTACGTATTCTAGAAATGCTGTTATGTTGTAAGGTGAGCTTGCGTGGAAGAATGATTTAGCACCCCATAAAGAGAACTGTCTCAGTCAGTCAAGATCTCAATTTAGATGGCAACCAAACTCGGCAGAGGCGAAATGGCAAATGGCAAGGAACTTTGATAAAGTACCTTTGATACTTTGATAAAGATAGTAGTTTACCTAGGTACAAGCTTCATAAATGGACCCGATATGTAAAGTGTACTATAAGAAGTGCAGCAGTGTGATGGGTTCTGGGTCCAAATAGGTTGTCAGATCGTTTTGAGCGCTTCTCATGGTCGAGTGGCCTCGATCGCTTTATGCTCATCGTTTTGCCAGTCCGGACACGTCAGGGTGACGCAGTCCATGCGAAAGCTCAAGACGTTACGTCCCAAGGGAGCAAAAGGACGTGAGAGCCCTCATAAGGTAACATAAACAGCACTTTCTTGAGCGAAATACCACATATTTGAAGGAGCCCCAAAAGTCAGTGAAAAAGGAGGATGTCTGCTAAAAATGAGAGGATCCAACTTGCCGGATCTCTTGGGGACTCCGACCCAAAGTGCTACTAGAAGCAGAAGTTGATGATCCACCTTCGGCGAATTGGGCCCCAAATGACCTCTCCTCCTTTTTTGGGGGGATGGATTGAAGAAAGTAAGTGCTGAGTCGACTACAACGCTACTCAATTGGCACTAATCACTTCCTTTGTGGCTGCTCGCCTACTCTGTGCTGTTGCAGATCTTGTCGCAGAACTTGTTGCCGCCACCTTGTCGACGTGGACGAAGCGGATTTGCAGCTCTGACACGTGGCGGATGGATGGAAAGTAGACGGACGTGCGAAGGAAGCCTTGAAGGTGAAAAGCGAGAAAGCTGTCTCTACATATATTTCTTCTTTTTTTGTGTGCAAAGAGACAGAAAAGAAGGGAAAGAGGCAGAAGCGGGATAGATTGTGTCAAGATGTAATGGAGAGAAACGACGACACAAATTGCCAAGTCTCATCGGATGCTATCTCGATCTGTAATACAATCCTCTCCTTTGCTCTGCTTGTACTTCTGTTCCATTCTCTCTTTTTGGCAATTGTCCTTTAACAAAAATTGTCGTGCACGAATGCTTTGAAGGAGTCTAAAAACAGATTCAAAAAAGGCAATAATAGTCTATCCTTTCAAATAACGTCATCCCACTTTCTCTTTAAAAGCCTGTAAGCGCAAATTCAAAATAACAGATTGTGGCGTGGCAAATGCCAAAATGGGAAAAGGTCAAACCAAGGGACAATTTTCGTTTTGGTCTGCTTTTCAATACCCTTTTCAATTCGGAGCCACAATAGGCATTGCTAGGAGAGTGACGTAGTCGGAGCTGGAGTTGACTTTGGCGGACGCGAGGTCTTGGCTTCGCCATCACGCCTAGTTTCGCCCTTGTATAATACGGTTCTCCCGCCCTCGCGGCCGCCGCCGGCCGGGCAGAACAATGAGCGTGGGCCGGTCCGGGCCGGCCGATCGGGCAGTACAA
>JAOXNJ010107915.1:0-11571 GCA_028566655.1 Metis holothuriae
ATTGTTGCACACCAAATAAACTCGCAATGCAAAAAAAAGGCAGTATTATAAATGAGAAAGGAGTCCTATTAATGGAAGCAAAAGTGCCAACATAAAAAGATAAGGAGCTAAAGCAGTAAAAAGGACGGTGATAATAAAAAGAAGCAGTAAAAGTAGAAATACAGAACCCAAAAGAACTAGAAGTCGTATAGTAGTAGTAGAAGCAAAAGTAGATAGTAAAAGTAGACCCAAAAAAAGAAGTAGTAGTCGTAGAACTTTAGTTAAAAGTCCAGGCAGTAATGAAGTACTATCGTATTACATACAGTAGTTTAAGTAAAGGATTATGTATTAGTATAGGAAGTGGTGGTGGTAGTAATGATTATTGTAGTTTGTAATGGTGTCGTTTGGTTGTGTGTGCGCAGTGCGTCAAAGGTGCGTCAGCTCTCTTTGCCATCGTCACGTGGATCGACGCACTTGCTCAAATTAAGCCCATAAAAAGGAGGAGAGGGCAAAAAGCAGCTTATGCTAAGCCAAAAACGTCCCTTCAAAGCCCAAAAAGAGAGCTACTAGCTCTGAAAAGAACAGCTAGAAAAAGCTAGAGAGACGACTTCTTTCAAAAGACACCCAACACTTGGGTGAAACATTAGTACTTGGGTATTACGTAATACATTGTTGGTGTTTACACTCTGTATCCACTTTGTGTCCGTGCACATTTCTTCTTTATTGGTTGCATTTCTCTGTCTCCACTCACTTATTAAGGCATTCCTTACTGTCCACATCAATTAATAAACAAGAACTTTAAAGGACACATTTATAGGTGCATACAGTGAGTAATTAGTAACTGTGCTTATATTTAAGTTTTTTTTCATAATTGCATTCGTCATGCTCACATTTTTCTTTTTATGCACTTTTTTCTGTACTGTTTTGGTAATTATTTGATTTTTATGAGTAGTAATGATTGAAAGTGGGATTTTTGGCCATAAAAGTGTGGATCCAGTGGGGACGACATTTTATCACACATGAGATCCAATAATTTCGTATACACACATTTACTGCTTGGTAATAATACATCATTAATTAACTCATTAACTAACTAATTATGAGTAGTGAATGACTAGACTCTAAAATTATACTAAACATTACAGGTGCCTTAAATAAGTGTTTTTTTCTCGTAAATGTCCAACAAAGCTTTCTAGAGTGTTGTCTATACATAAATCAGTGTTAATAAGAGGTAATTACTAATTAAGTCTTGATTAGACATCGACGGTTCGCACTGAGTGCTTCGTGTCCACCGCTGACTGATGTCTCCAAACATCGTTGTTGCTGCCACTGTTGTTGCTGCTGTTTCTCCTAGTGTTGCCATTGTTTCTGCTACTACGACCATTATTGATATTTTTGCTGTTACTGTTCTTGTTGTTGCTATTATTGGTGCTGTCATTATTGTCTTTATCATTATCATTATTATTATTATTATTATTATTGTTGTTGTTGTTGCTACTGCTGTTGCCATAGTTGTTGCCATGGTTGTTGCCATGGTTGTTGCTTTGGCTCTTGCCTTGGTTGTTGCCTTTGTTGTTTCCTTGGTTGTTGCCTTGGATGTTGCCCTGGATGTTGCCATGGTTGTTTTCTTGAATGTTGCCTTGGTTGTTGCCTTGGTTGTTACCATAGTTATTACCATGGTTGTTGCCCTGGTTGTTGCCTTTGTTGTTGCCGTCCTCGTTCAGCGAGCAGCTGTCGTTGGCGCTGGCCTTGGCGGCCTTGAGGATGCCCCTGGGCACGGTGGGTCTGCCGGTGGCCGAGGTGCGGCGGCCGGTGCCGTCGTAGACGGCCGTGGCCTCGGTCACGAAGGCCACGGGCGGACTCAGGATGACCGCGGCCTCCTCGCCCTCCTCGTCCAACATCAGGTGCGGGAAGGCCATCACGCTCTCCACGTGGGCCACATCGGGCACATTGGAACTCAGTCTTTTACTTGCAGAATTGCTCCTTGATTCATTACTTAGTCCTCTTACATCAATACTTCTTCTTTCGTCTCTCATTCCATTATTACTCGTATTTGCATGAACATCATTGTTCCCTGAAGAAGAACGGTTGATTTTAGTGCCTCTCAAATGACAGGAATTCCCGTTATTATGGCTCAAAGTACTAAAATGCGTCGGTCTGCGACGATGATTTCGATTAGGTAATGTATTTGTGGCACCACTATTGCCACAAATTGTTTTCTTGTCACAATAGCTTTTTAAGTGCGACTCATTAGGTAAGGAGTCACGATTAGTCAAGGTCGTATAATTCAAGGTATTGTAGAAACTTATGTCATTAAAGGATCTGTTATTAAGGTCGAATCCGTTTGAATCTTCATTTTCGTCGCAACAAGTCTGCGTGGTCGTCTTGCTGACATTACTGCTTGACAAAGGAACTCGTGAAGCACTTGTCGCTCCTCGTCGCTGAAGCGCGACGACGCACAACAAGGAGACGAACACGAAGAGAAGCAGCAAGGAAACAAGAATTGCTGCCAACCAGTAATAATGGCTTTTGGTAAAAGCCTCATTTTGGGAATTACCAGCGTCTTCTGGCAATCCAAATTGCTGAAAAAAAGAGAGAAAAATGCAAATATTTTATATGATTTTATATTATTTTTCAGGATTTTTTGAGGATTTTTTTTGGAAAAAAAATCAATAAAAATCAAAAGAATACGTACTGTTTCCGGTTCCTCGAAGGTGAGCGAGATGTTCTTCTCCATGACGCCGCCGGCGTTGACGGCCACGCACGTGAAGTCGGCCACGGACGAAGTGCCCACGTTGAAGATGGTCAAGTTGAACCAAAATCCGTCTTCGATCAATTCCTCGTCGATTCGCACTTGTTCCAGGCCGCCGTCAAGACCGCTGTGGGACAAGGCGCTGTTGTTGCTCACTATGCGACCCTAATAAATTGATATATGAGTCAATTTTAAGGCACATTTAATCAATATTTTCACTTTATGTCACATGCATATTTGTAATATATTAAATCTTTAGTATAATAAAGTTATACGTATTGAAAGAGTTATACATATAAAGCGCAATTTTGGAGTAATTTAGAAAAGCAGTAGTAGCAGTTATATAGTGATAAATGGAGGAAGAGTCAACATAGTAGCAATGGTCAGTAAGTAAATCTATTAGGCTATTACTTTCTGCAGTAGTAGTATAAGTAGTCGTAAATGACATGATGAATGTACTGTAAGTAGTGTTTGGGTTCCCAGGAGAAGTGGGAGAGGTTCTCGGTGCCCAAGGGAGTGGTGATCAAAGTGGCTCTAATGGTCGTCTAGCTCCCATTCGATCACACTTCCCACCTGCTCTCCAAATTACATCACATTTTATATAATACTTTATTTCTTATATTTAGCTAAATAGTTATTAACTATTAATGGTTAGTTAGGGTGAATTTGGCTGCTCTCCGGGTTCAGCCAGCCGTGAAAAGTGATGAAGAGGCCGAGACTCTTCATCAGAGCTTCAGCTAATCGTACTTTCTTACTTTAGATTATAAGAGCCCCATTAAAAGTCTGTGTTTCCACAAACAATATATCTGCGTTTATTCCTTGAAAGGTCCTCAATTCAAGTCCTTTAAAGGGGAGTCAAAAGCATATTATTAATCGATTTTAAAGTGAAAAAAAAACAATAATCAAACTCATTTTCCTCTTTTCATCTGTACCTATTTACATTGTACGTACTGTACATTTAAGGAGAAATCTGCTGTAGTCATGTAGTGGGAAAGTAATGTGAGTACATATAAAGCAAGTCGATTGTTTAGCTGAGGGATGAGGTGAAACCTTAGATCTCTTTGAGGAAGCCCTGGCCACTGCAACACAGCCGCAAAAAAAAAGCGAGGGAGGGGGCGTGGCTCAACATTAGTACATAAAATACTGAATAAGTAAATAGGTAGTAAAGAGTTGAAGTAAAGAAGAACATAAAAAATGTGACACTTTTAGTTCTGCCCATTTCTTCTTCTTCTTTGGCTCTACCTCTAACTCAAAGCTTTTTCCAAGAGAAACTTCGTATTTGCAAGTGACATGTGGCAAGCCAAATTACGTACGTGAAAGGATTCAGGTAAGTGCAAGAAGAAAAAAAAACTCGTTTCACAGCCACATAGATTTTGTAAAAAGCCACAAAAATGCACTTTTCCATACTTAACATTATTAAAAGATGTAATAAAAAGTAAAGTTCCTTTATGATCTAAACGTTTTCTTTGCAATTGTTTTTTACAATACATATTTTTAGTCTTTGTTTGAGTATGTGCATATTTGATGGTGTTGCAAGGCTTCGGCAAGAATCGAGCTTGATGCAGGGCTTCATCACAACACCTTCATTAATACATTACTTAGCTCAAAATAGAAGTACATACTCAGAATCATGTAGAATTTCAGTAAACAATGTTATTCTCTTTACTGATAAAAATGTAAATAATAAGTTCTATATTAATAGTTCGTATTTTAATGAAGATTCCATTGTTTCAGAGAAACAGGGCTGTTTTCGATCAAAGAATGGATAGAATTTCACCTCTTACTTGGAAAGAAGGCAGTAATAGAGCTCTACGTAGCTAGTTAAGCACTTAATCTCCTGTATGTACACTGGTATATTCAAACAACAACATTGCAGCACAAATTCCTTGTTTACTGTTATTACTAGGAAGGTAAGAAGATGCTTGTTAGAGTGAAGCAGTGCATACATTTGGGTGGAAAGAGGAGAAGCTCTTTGGTAAGGAAAGCACTTCCTAGAACTGAAATCTTTTGCAGTGAAGGAAAGAGCATCTTTTCCCAGAGAAAACAGAGCACTTATTCAATACCTACGACTACTAAGATAAGTTACTATGTAGGTACTTGTAACAATGGGTATAAATAAACTACTCGTATTTACCGTATTTAATAGAGAAGCAAACATCGGTGCAATAGAGCAAATTTCACAGAATGAAAAGAGCTGAAAGAGCTTTTTTTGTGCTGAAAAGTCCACATATAAGTAGTTCTCTCTATATATTCAAGGCATAACAATAGACACATAGGCACAATAATAGAAAAAGTGCACAATGATCGTCAAATACACAATAATAGAAAAGGTGCACAATGATCGTCAAATAAGAGAACAAACGGGCCTTTCCGGAAACTGCTGTCGACCGTCATGCTGCTGCCATCGTTTCCTCCCCTTGGGCCAAAAAAACCTCCTTTCCTTTCATCTTTAACACTATACTTGTACAAATAAGTGATATTCTTGTCGTGGGGACAACAATAACGGCTTGGATGCCGTGAGGGCAGATCATAATATGAATGTAGTCTTAGTCGAATCAGTGTTTTTTGTAGTAGTTGTAGAGAGTAGTAATGTAGTTGTTGCTTGTAGGACTCATTTTTGTCGTTGTAGTCGTTGTAGTAGAGAAAGTAGTCGTTGCAGTAAAGAAAGTAGTAGTAGTCATTCATTCCAGTAGTCATTTCAGCAATAGTCATTCCAACATTATTAAAAGCAATAGTCACTAAAACCAAAAGCAATCATTAACTAAATACTAGGTAAAAGTACCTAGTAGTCGTAAGTCATAGCTTTAGCACGGATTCCCAAGCCATCACGGATTGATCTGAGATGCCCTCTTCACTGATGCAGCCCAAGGGCAAAGAGAGCCAGTCCCTTTGTTGGCCACGCCAACACTTTCTTTGATCTCAGGAGAACCCCTTCACATTCCCACTCCATATTACGTAGGAACTTGTAGACACTCCATTACAAGAAAGTACATCCAGAGTACGTGTATTATCAGTATTATCACCGATCCATTGTACCCAGAAAGCTCTTCAGAGACAGCTTTAAACCATCATAATACATAATACTGTACTTGTTAAGTTGTTAGTACGTATATGTAGAAGTGGTTGAGAGAAGGAGACACTCGAGGGGGTCAGATGGAAAGGAGCCTTAGGGGATGAACAGCTAATGCAAAAAACGCTGCTCTCAGCAACCACCAACAACATCGACCTTTTTTGCTTACATAAAATCATCTCTAACAAGTATTAACAACTTTATGGCTACATTTATAGCTACATTTATTGTACACTTTATGACATTTTATATAAAGGGACTATTACGGTTGCTCCTTGAGCAACCCTTCTTTACATACTTTTGGCCAACATTGTACAAGATCTTTGGGTGCTTTGAGGAGCTTAGGGGTTGGAAGAGCTTTTATAGATCGATTCATCGATCTATAGATAACAACATAGTACTCTTCAAAACCCTCGGTACTTTGTTAAGCTGCTTTCAGTCACTTTTAGGGCCTTGTTTGTCTGCCTCTAGCTCGTTATCCATGCAAATGACGGCTGCAACACGCTCACACGCGGATAAAAGCGACCAAAATCAGTAAAAAGGCCGCTCAGTTAAATCAACTATATATAAAGAACAACAACGAAATGCATGTAGGGCTTGAAAGGAGGTAGGAGCAAATGCAACCGGAACATTTAACTTCCTGCTCTGCAATTTCTGGCTCCCAGGAGCAACAACAACAACAACAAAAAGCACTAGGGTAGTCTTCATTAATTTAGAAGTAGGTACATACTAATAGGGTAGTCTTCATTAATTTAGAAGTAGGTACATACTAATGGCTTTAGTGAAAGTATGTAGTTGTAGCAGTAATAGACTAATAAGTAATAACAATTGTCTATATAGGAAGGAAGTGTAGTAGAAGTAGCCTTTTATAAAAGTCTACATAAACCTCATTTCCTAGTCTCACCTTGAGCACCCACTTGGCGTCCGGCCTGGGGCTGCCCTTGATGTTGCAGCCCAAGGTGACGTTGGCGCCGGGCCTGGCGAAGACGAGGCTCTGGTGCACGCTGATCTCGGGCTTGCACGCGAACTCGGAGGACCCCACCGACACCCACGTCCTCCCCGTCAACCGCTCCGGCGACGCGCACACGATCGGATACGTGTACAGACTCCTAAACAAAAGTCATAGAGCTCAAAGAGATCTATAATTCTTGTTAACATACATTCTATCAAAAAAGTGCTTGTATTGAGATAGAGCCCAGAAATGATGAGGCAAATCTGCTGGGCCCTCAGGCAAAACTAGATGAGAGCTGGGATCTTGATTGGTTTCTAGACAATTTGTTTCCTAAAGCATAATATCAAAGCATAATAAGCAAGTATTTATCTAAAACATTGCATTTATTTACGAAATAACCTAGAAATGCAGGCTACGTAGTAATGTTAATAACTATAGAAAGTTGCTTTTTTTTACTGGATACAACAGAGAATCCATCTGGCCCCAGAGCCATTATCAGTATCAATATATAAGAAAATGTAATAATGGAATTGATATCAGAGGAGCTTTCTCCATCCCTAGGGCCTTTACTTTATTGAGCACAGTAATAGATGATGTGCCAAATGGACCTTGGGCAAAAAGAGATCATATTTACTAACAAAAGTACCTAATATTCTCATATTCTTCTAATACCAATAGATAAAAAAACGTGATTTAAGTAGATATTCAGTAAAGAAAAAGAAGTAAAAAAGCATTTTTTCCAAATATTTTATTACTATTCCATCAAGAAAATCATTAATTAATATTAATAAATTCCTTACCTCTTGATGGCCCAGTGGGTGAACAACTTGAGTCTGCAATCACACATCCAGGGATTATTGTGCAATTGGAGAGATTTCAAGAGTCTGAGCGATGCAAAAATCTCCTCTCTCAGATGCCTGAGCTGATTGTGATCGAGTGCGAGCGACTCCAGACTCGATCCCAATCCGACAAAAGCCGTTACAGCGATCTGGGACAATTGGTTGTGCGAAAAATCGACAATTCGCAGGTGATGCAGCACCGGGAACTGATAGGGCGCTAATGACGTCAATCGGTTGTGAGAAAGAGTCAAAGTTTGAAGTCGGTCGTTGTCGGCAAATGTGCGAGGCGAGAGAGAGCTCACGTTGTTGTGCGACAAGTCCAGCTCAACCAGAATGCTCAAAGATGAAAATGCCAACGCGTCTACCGACTGCAACAACAACAACAACAACAAAAAACAATAACACTTATATATATAAATTAGCTTTTAATTTTCATTTTTAAAATAAATTACTAAAAACTTATTAATATATTTTCAGAAATACTAACAATTGCATTAACAGTGAGTAAGTTTTTGAAGGGGCCAAAGAGAATTGGTGGACTGTACCATTATGGTGTCAGATCGAGCAATTATAGAAAGGGGCTTATGGCTCACAACTGAGTCGTTCATACATTAATAGCACTCATATGATACAAGCACTGTAAGAAATTACTTTCTTATTTAGGAAAAGTACTTTAGTCTCATTATTTTAGTACATATATATTTGGCAAGAGGAAGAAAAATGGGGAGAGAGTCGGTTCTGGCGCAGATTGATCGTTCTGGCAACACGAATTCAGCCCCGTCACTTTACTTGCAGTTAGCAATCACTTTATAGAAGCAATTAAGTCATTAAGTCGTCAAGAAAAAAGACATGACTTCAATTCTAAATGAAATTCTTCATTACTATTGGTACTAATTAATTGCACTTATAAAGTAGATTATTTACCTAAAAAGTACTTGCAAATAAAATCAAAATTTGACTATAGAAATAGTTGTTAATAGTGGCTTATTGAAGTGAATTAGTAAAGTGGATTATTAATGTAGATTATTTACCCATAGTCCATACTTTGAATAAAATCAAATTTGGACTTATAAAGCGATAATTCTTAATTGTTGATTGTTGTAGAAGTGCTTGTTTTGCCTGGAGTCGACATTTGTTGAGGAAGATGCGCTGCAGATTGAGGAGGCCGGCGTCCCTGAAGGCGTTGGCGTCGATCCTCCTGACGAAGTTGTCGTCCAACCTGAGGATCTGCACGCTGCTGTCCACGTGAAAGGGCACGGCGCTGAAGCCGGCGCCGCGACAATCGGCCTCGCGCTTCCCGTTCGCCCACTTGCACTCGCAGGGCGACGGACAACGGTCCACGAAGTCGGGAGAACAGCACGACAACAGCAGCAACAACAGCAGCAACACAAGCAACATCGCCAATCAATCAACCAATCAATCAATCAATCTCAAACAATTATCCTAGAAAAAAAGAGTTTTTTTTTCATAAAAAGCAGCTTTAATGCTTGTTTCAGGTCGACTCCAGCTTCCAGACTGCAGTCAAAGAAAGGGGCTGAATGGCTGTTGGCAAGCTCTGTGCACTGGAGCTGGAAAGCAGCGACTCACGCCCACTTGACGGTCGGACACGAGGCAATTTTCGGCCACCACTCACTCACTTATTCTGACTCTAATACTTGTTCTAAGGCGACTTTATTGTGGAGAAAGTAGGAATGTTTCTTGCCGTTCCGAGTGAACCAATTGCCAGCAGAGCTCCCATGGGAACCCAGAGATAAGGCCTTGCTTCTTGTGTCTTCTGCCAGATTAGAGAGGATGCTGCCGCCTCAATGGCGGCCATTCGGACGAATTTGGGCGTGAAAATTGAACTCAAAGTGCACTATATATACACAATGTTGAGTAAGAATACGAAGAATGCGATTGTACATTACTGTTTAAGTGGTGGAAGTAACACGTGCTTCGGGCTCCTCTTCTATTCAATGGCCTCGATCGCTCAGCCTCGACGCATATGTTCTGCAAGGCCTCCTAAAGAGAAATTCCAGTTAAATTGTAAAAAAGAAATGGGGTTGCGAGCTGCAAGGACTTCAATAAATAAGATAGGAAGAGAGCTCAGTATGTGCGTCGATTGCACGCATGCTGAGTGAGCTAGCTTTGCACGGGAATCCAATCGTCTTGTATCGATCCTCACTCAAGGACTCTCATTCAATTTATGCACTTCTCGCAATGCGTGGGGCCTGTGCATGCACTCACTCTCTTTCTATTCACCCTGGTCGGTCAGGCTTTCCAAGAGATTGATTAGAAGTGCCATAGATCGTGAGAAAGTATGCTTTATAGATTCAGGTAAATTAGAGCAAAAAGGATATTGGAGAATAAATTTTGAAAGAAAGGCCCTTTCAGATCACTGAAACTTCAGATAAACAAGTAGCGGGGTAGGAAAGTGTAACAAAAAATCCTCCTTCAAATGAGCATGTCGGATCTCATTTGAAACACGCACAACATTTATGTGTTATGCCTTCAAAGCTTGAATACGTTTCTCGAGCTGATCAAAGTTTTCCTTGGTGTTCTTGCTGATCTCAGCCATTTTGTCGCGCACCTCGACCAATAAATCTTTATTAGCGTCCAGCGTTCGAGTCAAACGCTGCTGCACCTCGTCCATCCCGTTCAAAGTCGTGTTGAAATTCAGAGCTGCAATTTCAAAAGCATTTCAAATAAAAAATTCAATAATTAACATATAATTCGATTTCTTTTCAAACCCTGCTGATGCAAGTGATCCAGGGCAGCGAATCTGTCCACAATCTGCGGCATGGTCTGCTTCATCCCCTCCATTTTGTTAACAATGTGATAGATTTGGGCAATTTTCGAGCTCTTCTCAGCCTCCTCCAACTCTCCTCGCTTCTCAGCAATAGCGCTCAAACGCTGCAGCAAGGCAGCCAATCTCCCCTCTACGTGGTCGAGATAGGACGGATCCAAGAGACGACTGCGGCTAGATAAAACCGAGGCGGCGTCCAACAACGTCTTCGTGTTCGTCTCCACTCGCAAGGACGCCTGCACAGCAGCAAAAGACAATTGAAATGTAAGCAAATAAGACAAATAATCAGTTTGTGCTTACCATGAGCTCGTTGTCAACGCCAACACATTGTTCAAGAGCACTTAGTCTACTGTCCATTTTGGCCAATGTCCCCTGCTCCCTTCTGCCAGTCTGATCGCCTCTCACGAACAGCTCGTAATTGAGCACGTCCTCGCTCCTCCCACTCTCACCGCCTTTGTGGCTCTCCTTGAAGGTGTTGACGAGATTGACCAGTCTGGCCAGACCCTTGGCACTCTCATCGTTCTCCATTTGGGCTTGCAGAGCAATCAACTGCTTCTGCAACCTGTTACTGGCCTCCATCAAGGTCTTCTCGTCCATGTCCGAGCTCTGAGACTTGTCGGCCATTATCTGCTCCAACTCCTCCGCCTCTCGCTGCAGGCGACTGAGACGCTGCGAAAGCGTCTCCGAGGAAGAACTGTCCGCCTCCAAATCGCCGCTCCAAGCCACATATCTGTCAATTTTTGACCAAAATCGAAACAACCATTAATCAATGGTCACATTTCACTAAACAGATTGCTAATTGGAACGAAGAGAGCGATGTGAGGCACCCTTTGGCGATTGCGGGCGGCCTGATGGCGTCGGAGAAGTCGGCGTTGTCGGCGCGCACCTGCTTGCCCCTGAACGCGGCGGCGGCCTGAGTGGCGTCCACGTGGATGGTGTCGACGGCGTCGCTCAGCTCCGACTCGGCCTGCGTCCAGTTCTGGTCCGACTCCGGCAACGCGCTCGTCTCGTACACGTCCGGCTGGTCCGACGCGATGCCCGGCAGGTGCGCGTACTTGCTGTCGCTCATCGAGGAAGCCATCACGATCAACAAAATCTTAGCGAAAGTGACGGATATTCAGAGAAAACGTCAAAATCTTCGGCAAGATGAAGTTAGGTGTGGCTGGTGCTCGTCGTGGGCTCGTGGCCAACCTT
>JAOXNJ010108137.1:0-11570 GCA_028566655.1 Metis holothuriae
AAAGACCTTGTGACAAGGATACTCTTGACCAGGGATACAGAGCCACTCAATTTTAGTGGCTCCGGCTCCGGCTCCGGAGTGGCTTCGGCTCCGGCCAAAATTGCTCCAAAATGGCAAAAAACTCGAAAAAAATGTGAAAATTTTTCAAAATCTTCTTCTTTGGAGGGAGGTTCGAGTCAGCCAATTTGGAGTTACTACATAAAAAATCAAACATCCGGAGCCACTCCAGAGCCACTGAGATTTTTGGCTCTGGCTCCGGCTCCGGCTCCGGGCAAAATCAGTGGCTCCAAGTGGCTCCGGCTCCGGCTCCGGCTTTGCATCCCTGCAGTCTTGACCCCTGAAGATGATGGCGGTGTCGCTGAACTTGCTCCTGAAAGAAGGAGAACTCATCTCCTCCACAACTGGGTTCACGGTTGGATTAAGTTGAAAGATGCTCGATTCTCTCCAATCATCATTGCAATGTTGCAACATACCTACCCACAGACATATTTCGGTATCTGCCTTGCTCAAGGAGTGAAGAACAGTGGCGTTGAAGCCATCCAGCCAAATGGTGTCTTGAGAAAAACGGGTATTTGTAAGTTTCCCTTTGGACACTGAAATGACTTCTCCCCTGGAATCCAACAACAAAGCAATGGCATTGATATGGGACAAAGTGTTGCTTTGAAAAGCATTCCGTATGGTTACGCACTCAATTCGACCATTTGTGACTGTTATGAGCACCGTGTAAGAGCTCTGGTCCTGCTGGTTGGTCAGAGTGGCCAAACATTGCTTTGTGGACCCATTCTGTTTCGCGTATGGCCCTTTAAAGGTCGCCTTCAACGTCATCCTCGTTCTGGAGGCGCCCAAGAAGCACACGTCGCTCTCCACACGACTGGGGATCAGCCGACCATTACATGGAACGCGTCACTTTTGCAATTTTGTATCACTTTTTGTGTAGTTGCAAAGTTAACATGCATTAAAGGCCCGTCAAATGTTTTACCACCCTTCTTTATGGCCCAAAAAACTTTGTGGCCTTTACGTGTCTTGCGATGTTTTCCGTAGTTCTTCTCCAGTTAACCGTCGCAGTACTTTTATGTGGCTCAAATGACGCATTTTTACATGCGAGAGAAAATGGATAAAAATTGATACTTGATTTAAAGCAAAGAAGCCAAAAAGGCGATTGAAATGGCGAAATGGCGGATTTGTGCAAGGTAAAGAAGTCCAATTTGAATGATGGTTCGAGAGATGCTCGAGCTCGAATGCAATCTATTTAGCCACAAGAAAAGAAATTGGCAGTTGTAAAAATCATAAATGCTCGAACCCTCTTTGAGACATTTTGTTTAGTCTTTCAATTTACGCACTCTCGAAAGAAGACATTTTGAGGTGATTGTCAATATTGCGGCTGTTTTTGTCTGTTGCTCCACTAGCTAAGATCGATTACCACTGACATATTCAAATTTCAGTTATATTTTCACCTTTTTTTCCACTTTAATGTTTGAGGCCCAAGTAAATCAAAATCGGGCAGACCTTTGATCACGAAAAAATGAGAACAGAAATGAAAGAGAATACGATTTTTTTTCGAAAAAAAAAAACAGTTTGATTGTCTAAAAGATATGACAGACGTTGGACAAAAAGAGATTTTTTGAACATTTTTGATTAGACGCACTTTCTCATTTCAAGATTTTAGATGATTGATTAGCTTGGAAACAAATGCTTTGGAAACGACAGGAATTGTCCTTTGGCGCCAATCAAAGTTCGCCAGAGACTCTGACCGAGAATCACTCAAAAGTCCTAATACTTAATACCAATCACTTCATTTTTGTTTTGCACAAAACATTTTCATTGATTGTTGATCTCATGTTTCTCTAGTTGACGGAATTGGCGCTCTTCCCCTGTTCAATCACGAGATCCTCATCCTTCAAGTAGGGAAAGAGAGGTCTAAGCGTCTCAATCTCATCCTTGGCAGCTTGAGCAACGACACGACAAGCTTCATTGTGCCAAGCCATCTTTGAAGCCACTCCGAAGATCATGGCCGTCTCCTCATTAACAGGCATCCTTTCACAGAGACTCTTGGCACAAAGGATGCTCAGCTCAGGCATCTGGTAAAAGTCGGCCAGTTGAAGCAGAGCCAGGTCGACATTGGCGATGACATTGATTTGATTTGTGTAGACAAAATTCAGGAATTCCGTGGCAGTTGCCTCTGGAAAGTCATCGAAGGCACTCCAATCAATCAGACACTTGGATTGGCCATCATTGAGCATCGTTGTGAAGTGAGTGTTGAGAACAGGCGAGTGAGTTGAGAGGAAGACCTTGTGACACGGGTACTCTTTGCCCTTGAAAATGATGGCGGTGTCGCTGAATCTGCTTCTGAAAGAGGGTTGACTTATCTTCTGACTTGTGACCAGCTTTTGAGGGCTTTGAGTGAAGATGCTCGATTGGCGCCAATGCTCGCTGCCTGGATTGAGCACGCCCAGCCACAGAATGACTTCTTTGTTGCTCTTACTCATGAAGTCAAGCAGGGCCCTATCAAAACCCTCAAAATGGATCGAACTCTGCTGTTGATTGCCATAGTAATTACGCTGTTGATTACCAAATGCATAGTAATCATCATGATATGAGGACGTTGAAATTGTAATTCGCTCGGGGGACCTGGGGTAGGAGAGATCCTCATAGACTGGAGAAGTGGACTGGAGCACTTATGAGAACTTCCCGGATCAAACTGCCAGGGAATTTCTGAACTCTGTCTACAAGAACAAGATTGGAAACATTGCATAGGTCGTTCAACTCGTTGATTTCTATCAGATTCCGCAGCTAAGTTTCTTGTGTGTCCAGAGTCTGTGTGAGAGAATGCCTGCAACAAATTTAAATTATGAATACATACGAACTGTTGTGTATTTCTTCTTTTTTAAAGCGCCTTACACATATTTTAGATCAAAGGCGACTCATCCTCGTTAATATCGTCTTCAAGAGCGTCTTCCTCATTTTCGACATTGTTTTCGTCCTCGGCATCAACACTGTTCGAGTCTCCATCTTCATTTTCAATCTCGTTGACATTGTTGACGGCGTCCTCGCTGTCGACAAAGATCTTCTTTAGGTCACGCACCGTCAACACGTTCTCCTCCGACAAGTGGCTGGGCAACTCACTTTGACCCAAACGGAAGGAACTAAAACACAAAAAGGACAAGGTCGCAATTATAATAAAAAATCGTTGATTGTTTTTGCATTGATTTGCCAGTTTATTGATAACTCACCTAAGAATGTGGTGGATACGCTCCTCAATTGTGTTCTTTACAATGAATCTGTGGACAGTCGTCTTCTTGGTCTGGCCAATTCGATGCACTCTTCCGATGGCCTGTAGTTCCTGGGCAGTATTGAAAAGAGGTTCCACCAACAACACGTGGTTGGCTTCGATGAGATTTAGACCGTGTGATCCGGACGAAATGGGCAAAAGTAATACTTTGACGTCTTTCCTGGACTTGAACTTGGCCAAATTGCGCTTAAACTTATCTCTCTGATGAAGCGATGTGTACATAATCTCATTGAGAGTCAATGCCTGACCAATGATCTCCAGGGAAGAGGGCCAAGTCGAGAAAACGAGACACTTGGCATCGGGCTCACTCTTGCTGACCTTCATCAATGTTCTGACAACCCCTTCGATCTTGGTCGACAAATTTCCTCGAACAACAATTTCTTCCTCTTTGGAGTTTGCATCATCCTTATTACTGCCTAGTGTGTAAACAAACGAAATGGCAGACATGTGCGTACTGGCGCGACACACTGGACACGAGACATACCGCGACCCAATCCTATCCTTTCCATGGGTCCGCAGAGCCTCCAGGCAACCGAAGCAATAACAGTGGCCGCACTAGAAAAAACAAAGAATTAAGGTTACTTAAAATCACTTAAAATACTAAGCCAATAAAAATTCCCTAAGACCTGGAAGACGGTCCACTGTTTGCCCAGAGCACATCGACACACAGGACAGAGATCAGGATTTTCGGCTCCTTTGTTCTTGCTGTAGTCGGTCTCCTTGAGATGTTCCAAGTATTTCAGTTGTCCAATTCGCTTAGTGAAGAGAGTCGTTGCGGCAATCTTCTCTGCACGCATTCGATGTCTTTGCAGATCGACCTCGTGTCTCTCGAGCACGTAATTGTTCTCAAATGCATCTTTCTTGCGTGTGGCCAGGTCGAGAATGCTTCTCTCAGTCGCCTTATTGCTCGGCTCATCCTCGAAACGGAGTCGCATACGAAGTGTGGACATGTTCAGCTCGTCCATTGCGGCCACTCGATCGAAAAGTTGTCTTGCGAGCACTCGCATGGCTTTGAATTCTTTCTTCAAAGCCTCAAACAAGCTCATGTGTGTGCTGCCCGCATTTATCAAAGCCGGATCGACTGAGAGGCGGTGCTGACGGCCAAACTTTAGAAGTGCCTGAAGCAGGCGCTCAGTCTCCGATGAGGCCCAAGTACCTGCAGAAAATTTTATGCTCATTCAGAACTCCCATAATTGGTTATTTGAATTGATTAACAAAAAATATTGATTGAATTGAATTATGCACAAAATATGCACAAGGTTTTCGTTGCTACTGAGCAAAATCAACTTATACCTCTGCGCTGCTCCTCAAGCAAGATGATCCCCGCATTTTTCAAGCCAAGAGCATCTTTGTTATCGAGAATTTTTCTCTGCGACTTTTGTTGTAGTGACTTCAGCTCAGACTTTACAAAGTGAAACAATTTGCTCTCGTATTCTAAAAGATCGTCGTTTAACTTGCAGAGCTGGCAAGCCTTCTTTTTTGAGGACGCCGATGAAGAAGGTCGCAGATGGCAATCGATGGCAATGTTAACTAAATTATCTGTATCAGCAGAGGTCAGATCAAAAAGCGCAACTTCTAAAGCGTCTCTCAACCTGAAAACAAAAAGTACATACAATCAACGGTTCAACGTCAAAAGTAATATTTCTCTCAAAAAATAAGTTTTACTCGTCGATTTGTTCGGTGCTGGAGACAATCTTGGAAAGGATGACTGTGGAGTCGGAGTATTTCGCTCGCAGTTTGCTGACTTCCCTGTTATTCACAACGTCGTAGAACTGAGCCATTTCTTCTACCACCAACTGGCGAAGCGCGTCCTCGTCAGATTCGCCATCAAGTTCTCGCAGAAGTGTTTCGTACCAACAAGAAGATGAACTTGAAGAAGACGACCACAACTTCTCACGTAGCTCTATCACTGCCTTACTTTGAGACTTCGTCGTTTTCTGTAAAAGTAAGATTCGGAAAATGATTTTGAGGTCCTTAATGATAGAAAAACACTAGAAATGTATTCTCACGAAAGCAGTGTTGACGCCTGTTTGATACTTCTCCAGGTACTTCTCCTTTAGCTTTTTAGCCTTGTCCATGAGACAATCGTCTTCCAGGGTGGAAGGAATGCCGACGTGCTTAGCCTCTAACAACTCGGCCAAGTTTGTCAAGGCGTGGATCTGTTGGAGGCTGTCGGTCTTGACGCGACCCTTAAGTTCTTCGCTCAGACTGCAATGTAGAGTGGGCCATTAGGAAACATAGTGAAAACACTCTATTGTTTAGCATAGTTTGGTTGTTACCTAAGTGCTTCTCTGTAATGCTCGGCAGCAGAGACAAACTCATTATCAATGATGTCTAATCCTGCTAGAGCGTTGATAGTCATCATTTTGAGCCTGTGGGTGTCCTCGCACTCGTTCTTGGCCTTGGTTATCATCTGGTCTAACAACTCGTCCATGCCAACGCTCTTCTCTGTTACGTGTTTATGCGTTCCTTTGGCCACCTAGAAAATAAAGAAACTTTTAATTCGGTTCCCAAGGGTTTTACGTTACAAAAATAATGTGCTTTCTATAAATGTTTCTTAAAAAGAGGGCATACCAAGGGATGACAACAAGTCTGTCTGAGCTTCAAAACGGGCGCCATGAGTTTAGTGAGACTCTTTCGATCCATTTGTGACAATTTTGTGCTGAGGTCTTGTACTCGACCAATTTTGGCTAAAGCCTCTGCAGAAAGCTCGACATGTTGGCGGCGGTAAAAGTGTTCTTCGATTGGAGAGAAGCAGAGGTCATGAACCAACTCGGCACGGGGTGGCACTCCCAGTTGTTCGCTAATATCCTTCTTCTCTGTCCGCCACAGAACTCTAGACAGTACTTTCTCAAAAGGCTTCTTGTCCCCTCGTTTAAATGGCTCCAAGAGACACTTGTCGAACCACCCAAGTTCACGATAAGGATCCAGTTTCAGAAATAGGAAGAGGCCATGCAGATCTCTTAGCGACCTTTCAATAGGAGTACCCGTTACACACCAACGATTAACTGCAGAGAGACGTAGAGCCATCTTGGCCGTCTCAGAGGTGCTGTTCTCCACCATTTGAGCCTCGTCCAAGCACACACGCCACCACTGCACACAGGGCAATGCTGCTGTCACGGCCATGAAGCGTTTGGCATTGCGGAGAGCTTTGCCCTCTTTGCTGTTGAAGTCTGGCAAATCGACGTGGCTGGTCTCTGCTCTCATGACGTCGTATGTCGTTACGACCAGATCGTACTTGGTGGCCAGTTTCTGAGGATTGATAAAGCCTGCCTTGGAGCCTCTGTAGAAGAGAACACGGAGTTCGTTCTTGGCCACGTGTCGCTCAATCTCGCTTATCCACTGATGTGCTATAGAGGCTGGAGACACAATCAACGTCGCTCCTAAAGAAACAAAAGAGACCGTGACAAAACAAGACCTTACAAACAAGTAGGTACACTGGATTCTTGACGGCAAGCAAAAGGGAATCTCCTCCGACTGAGCCAATGGCGCCCAGGACCCCATGGCACCTGTAAAAATATATTTTTGTAAGAAATAATAACGAGACAGTTCAAGTTGTGAACAACATCAACGCATGTAAAACATTTGGTTGATTTGTGAGAGCTGGTTTAGAACTCTGCTGAGGGTAAAAGGGTAAAATTAAAAAAAAGTCCTTATTTTAAAATGTGGAATTGACGAGGTGCACGGTGTATGGCCTTGACGACCTCGATCAAATACTAACAAAAATCACTAAAAGGTATAACTTGCAGTTATCTTTCATCAGAGAAGCAAAAATGGCACCCTTCCTCAACAGAATGCGCCCCTTTTCGAGAGCCTCCATAAAAAGACACTCCAAAAAGAGCTTTCCCCAGCTGTCTTCTTTACTCTTGCACCCTTCAAGGGACCTCACATCTCCATAGGAAAGGCACAAGGGCCGGAGAGGAGGAGGGTGGGGGTGCAATATCACAAAATATCAATTAGCACTACCAGCATACAAATATACAAGGTAAGCAAATGGATCTCACCTCATCAAACGAGAAGTTGCGTCGATTTCCCTCCCTAGCTTTGACTTCACTATTGACGAGTATTCCTTAACCTTTTTCTTTGAATACCAACCCTGTAAAGAGTTTTGATAACACGAAGATACTTTTTGGAATCACCAGAGGGCACAGGCGGTCTTGTGGTCCAGCACTGAGGACAGTAATACTCTCCTCTGTATGGGTCTTTGAGGTCGTATCCAACGCATTCAGCGTGTTGATAGCGCCCGCACTTTTTACACTGAACGCGGTACTTAGCGTCCTCCTCCAAAAAGAGCTCCGAGCCGCACGTGCACTCTAGGCGTTCAGTCGATTCAGGGCTGAGGGTCGTGTTGAAAAACGTGCCTTTCCAATAACCGCCATTTCTGTAATTTTGAAGTAAGTACGAAACTGTATCAAACCTGACAGTTTCTTAATTAATTTAAGAAAATACCAAAATACGTAGATAGGAAATAATACAGATTGACTACATAAAATTAAGCATGTCACCTAGCTAGGGGTGCAGCTGAATAGGCATTGAGGTTCTCCTCATAGAGCCGATTGAGTTTCTTCCTTAGCTCAATATTCCCTTTTTTGGGCTTTTTCTCTTTAGTAGGTGGAACTCCTTCGTAGCAATGATCCGTGATGACGCTCTCTATAACACTGTCGTGTTTGTCAAGCTTAGACGGGATGCAGGTTCGAGTATCCACTTCGGCGAAACCAGGGTTAATTTTAAACTTTCCATTCAAACCGTTCTAATATCAATGCAAAATTATTATTGACACAAAAAATTAAACAATGTGATGGAGTTTAACTGTCTTATAAGTTATAATGTCACAACTTACTTGTGATCCAATATTGATAATCGTCTTGAACTGAAGCAACTGTCTGAGATTCTTCTTGAAAAATGCTGTATTAAACTTCTTGTTAGCGAAGTATTTAGAGATTATCTGCTTCTGAAGATCTACCATTGATATTCCTTTTTTCTCATCACTGACGGCTATCGTGTGCAAAATAAGATCCGACATGGAGGAAGGCTTGCGACCCTCAAGCACACTGAGGGGGTTGAAATTTTCATTTTTAGAACTGACTTTCACGCTCTTAGGAGCTCTTTGTACCGGAACATCTTGCTTTGCATTAGATGTTGAAGCGTTGGTAGTGGCAGCAGACCGATGAGACCTTCTCCTTACTGCAGATGGTCGAGACGAAAGCAGCTTTTTTGACGGCGGTTGGTAGTCTTCATCCTCTTCTTCATCAAAGTCGTAATCCAAATCGTCATCTTGACCATCGATTTGCATTACCTTCACGGTTCCAAAGTTGAACTCGACTGGAGAGGGCGATCTCTTTCTCCTAAATGATATCTTTTTCTCCGTCTCTTCTTCTAAAATTGGCTCCATGTACTCAATAGAAGGTAAAGACGGCCTTGGATTACATAGCAAAAGAGCGAGAACCTCCACGGTCTTGCCTAGACCCATCTCATCGGCAAGAATGCCTCCAGGTTCGACTGGCTCTCTTTTAGGTTTTTCTAAAGTGACAAAGCCTCCGTGAAAATTCACGTATATCATTTGGCCCTCTCTGCACTGAACTTCCTCAAACAGCTCATTTATCTCGTTACTGGCGTCGTCAGTCGACAGTTCTCTACGAAGCATCCACTTGACCCCTTGACGTTGATATGGCTTCAATGTCGGTCTACAAAAAAGGAAAAAAGCACTATTTATTTTCTTCAGAGACTCATTACATTTTCATTTCAACCTTAGAAAAGGATGCTGCACTTCGATAACTTGACCATTTCCCGCCTCTGGCTCCAAGCGATGGTATTCTTTCACAGCCTCATACAACTCCTCTACTGGGGGGATAGTGGAGGTTCTCGACTTGTTACTTTCTTCAGGCTTCGCCAGGAGTCTTCTCAGTGTTCTTCTTACTGCATCAGAGCAAAATACATACTGGGAAGCATGTGTTAGAGTGAGAGCAGAGTTTTTGCTTACTGCAACACTGATTTTCAGTGTGTCATCTAGAATCTCGTCCAAGAAGAGATTGAAGCTCAAAAGTCCCTTTTTCAATCCCTCGTGATCAAAAGCTCTCAACAAATCTACGTCGACCTCACCAACAACGGTGGCGTAGTTTATAACATCAGGATCAAAGCCACTTTTTCGTCTCCTCTCAAAATCGTTGACGGTCTCGTTTTTCTCATCTCTAACATACTCCTCGGCATAGAAGAAGCTTGTGTACTCTGACACGTAGAGCCACAGAGAATCAGTTTTTGAAAGGGATTTGCCATCGAGACCAGAATCTAGCACAAAAGTTATCTGTTGTCCAATTGAACCGTATCTCTTTTCCTCTTCGTTCTCCAGTATTACGCGGGCAGGAAAGAACGACTGATGAATAAGAGACTGGAGTCCGTAATTCGAAGATAAAAGATTCCTCAAAGGTCTTCTTCTCGACAGTTTTGACTTTTTTTTCGGTTTCACCGTAGATTTAGGAATGTCACTCTGAACTTGAGGTGCGTAATCCTCATCATTCATATGCCAGGTGTTTGCGCCTTGTTCCTCCTCGGCCAAACGACGTGGCTGGGTCCCTTTGGTGCGTGGCATAGTGCCCAAACTTTCCTAGTGAAACAAAGAGAGCAACAACAAATAATGACTACAACTTTAAATTCGTGCATAAATTTTCCATGGGTTCAATGCTATAAAGCAGTCACTGCAAGAAACTTGACACTGAGATGACGTTAAGAGCAAATAATTATTTAGAGTCAGGACTGGAAGCCTCTTGATCAACAGTCTCACATTTTGCTGAATGTTGTCCTCTCATTTCGTCACTCTGCTCACCATCATTGTTTAAGATATCTTCCTGTTCAATATCAATGGCTCTCTTGGCATAGAACTTTTCCCTGAGCCAAGTTCTCCTCTCTTTCATCTCCTCCGAGCTCTTCTGAATGACCTGGTACTGCCTGAGCATCCGCTCATTCAAATCCTCGCCGCTCACTTTGCAAACCAACCATCGCAGAGTGCCCTCGACCCCACCGAGCACCAAGCCACCCATTGACGCCATCACAGCTGAAAATGAAGAAAAATTAAACAACTTTTATATAAAAACATTAAATTTTGGCGGCCAATCACCTGGCACGGGGCCCGAGGGCAATCTGTAAAGGAATCCGATGCTCATTGCCGCTATTGCGTCGTGCAATGGACTGACGACTCCTCTGTAACAGTCAGCTGATTGCATCATCAGTCCGAAGGCGGCGGCCATTGCACTGGCCTTGAGTGCGAAGCTGACGCCGCCCCTCCACATGTTGACGACCATGACGCGTCTGACGGCGGCCTGCGCCTCCTGGGGGTCGGCGAAGATGGAGTGCTTGTTGGCCGCCATGAAGTCCTGGAAGGCCTGGCGCGACCTGGCCACACTGCCCATGGTGAAGCCGACGAAGAAGGCGCCGAACGCCAGCCGCTGCACGAACTGCAGCTCCGGGCCCGCCGCCTGCGACTCCTCGTTACGCATCCACATCAGCTGCAGCCGCTGCCAGCCACTCAGCAACTGGCGACGCGCATACAACTCCTGCACGCTCAGCTGCTCCTGCTCCCGCAACTGCTCCACCGTCGTGTCCGGCCCCGACCGCACCAACGACAGCCCCGCCAACGGCCTGCACAGCGTCCACACCGACATCGCCTTCGAAGCGGCGCCGCACGCGCGCCTCCAACTTTGTTTACCTTTCCATTCGTCTCAGCCAATCAGAGCTCGCCGTTTTGTTTACGTTTCGCCTCAGCCAATCAGAGCGCGAGTTGTGATGCATCGCGCCTGACCCGACGCAGATTCGAATCGGGTTATTAGTAAACGTTCGTAACATCCGTACGCAGTACGGTACCAACGTTTACCAAAACCGGAAACGTCAGTACAGGGTTATAATGGTGATTTGACCACTTCTTTTGAAGAACTGTATTGCCCTTTATAAAAACTTTATGTGCTTTTTCCATATGGTTGCTAAGTAATCTGGACTCGATCCTATAAAGAGCCTACAAAACGTTGTAACTACAAGTCTTTGCTCCTTTGTATTTTCCGGGATATGTAATTTCGATCCTATAAATAAACTACAAAGTTTGGTTTTTACAAAGCTTTGTTTGCTTGTAATTACAAAAGTTTGTAGAAATTTTAAGTCAGCTGTCGCAAAAAACACAACAAAGAGAGTACAGTCACTCTGCCAGTCTCCTGACATTATGATCGAGTGTGCATACTACAGTCATCAGATGCATCACTCATCACTGATTGCTCATCAAGACATTAACTCATCTCTT
>JAOXNJ010108248.1:0-11570 GCA_028566655.1 Metis holothuriae
TATACAATAAATAAGTTTTACAAACGAGGAAATTCTCTATAATTTTGCTATTTTAAGGTGTGTTATTTTAAACAATGTTTTTTGAGCAATTTCGTAGTAAAAATTGCGACAATTTATCTGATCGACCCTGTACAAATGCAATTAATTCCGAGTGGACCGATTATGTATGCCATGGAAAGTGTGGATCGATTACTGAACTGTCATTTGACTGCCTGCCAGCCATATACCGATTATGTAGTGGAACGATTACGTAGAACGATTAGTGTGGAACGATTATGGCAGCCCCATGGAAAGTACTCGTAGTTGGAAAAAAGTTGAGTGGCTGTCACGTGCAGCAGCATCCAATTACGAGTAGCAACTTTGAAGCCACTACAAATATTGATGTGGCAATCTCAGAGTGTTATTACTCAATACTTCCTATATGAAGAATCTTCTTTAATATGTACATAGTAGTATAGTTATATAAGAAATGCACTAATAACAAATTTCTCTTACATTAAAAGAGAAAAAAGTTGTATAATAAAGTATTACTTGTAAAGTAAGAGTAAGTAATGTTGTGCTCAAACGTGCCTCGTTTCTTGCCCCTCCCCAGATGGGGGCTGCTGAGAAAGAAAGAAAGCCTTATTATGCAACACTTACTCACTGCCAAGCCCTTTATTTGTCGTAAATAAAGAAGTACGTACATTTTGACATTATATTGATGTACTAGTGCTTTACAAGTACTATTAGTTGTAGTACTTTATAAGTTTTACTGTATTAGTACTTTATAAGTACTAAGTGCTACATAGTCCCAAGGGAAGCCTGTTGATCCAGCTGGAAAGCACGTGAGCCTCTAGCCAACCCCTGCTTTTTACTACCAAACTTAAGCAATAGTACATAGTAGTAGTAGTACAGTACAATAAACACGTAATGTTTGTACAGAGGAAGAGTGTACATAAAGGAAGCTATACATTAGTGTTGGGCCCAATGTCAGGGCCCTATGTGGGCTCAAAGTCGAGGCCATAGAAAGGCCCTGTAAGGCCCAACTATACTTCAAAGTATAGAGAAGTACACAAAGCTCTTAATAAAAGAGAACATAGGAAGTAAAGATTGTATAAAGACACTGTACAAGGTTCCAGAGCTTTCTCTTCAGGCTTTCTCTCTTGACGTCACAGCCCCCTGGGCCAGCGATTTCTACCGAAACACTACGGACCAGAAAAAGGAAGGTAGTAGAAAAGCTCTTAGTATTCTCCAGCGCTTTTCGTGGGAAAAGGCAGTAAAAAAGGAGCAGAATTGATATCAAGAACAAAAATGCATTAGTCACATTTCCAAAAAGTTAAGGTTCAGTCAAGTGGATCGGGTCGGACAGAGCACTTTATACTGATATAGTACGTAGTCATCTACTACAGCACCTACTGTATCTATAAGAGGAGTGAGTCAAGTCACGTGACCAATCAATCAATCAGACCCTAAAACAGCAACAGTTGATTGCACCTTCCATAATATTAGGATTGATCATTATAATGCTCATTATAATGAGCTTTATAACTGCCTGAACAAAATCTTGATAATAGTTTTGGTAAATAGTAGTGGTAATGTTGACGACGCCGAAGTTCCTGTTGGAGACGTTGAGCTCGCCGCCGACGTCGACGCCGGCGTCGGCGTCGACGTCGGCGTCGACGCCGAGCGACGAGATGCTCACCACGCCCATCATCACGACGCCGAAAAGCGAGCTTTGGGACAAAAGCAACAACAATTGTTTGTCATCAGTGCTCAATTTGACCACTCAAGAGGAACGAAAAGCGGAGAAACAAGAGCAATCACCAAACAATTCTAATAATGCTACTAATGAATTGTTGCCTCTGGACTCGGATATAGGGTTGAGATCTCCCTGTGACGGTCTTTTGGCCAAACGGAGGAAATACAAGTTGAAATTGGGTTGCAGTAGTATTAACAGCGACTCCAATTCCAACGACACCAATACTTCGGCTCAAAACAGTCCCAGAGATCTTTCCTTATCGAACATTAGGAATAAGGGCAATTCATGTAATGAGATGATATCTAATGATAATAATAGACGACAAGGTCGAAGTTTGAGTAAGACTTTGCCTGCTCATTACACGCCTTCTCCCCTGGCTGTTCCCAGTCCGAATTGGAGCGCTGTGGAGCGATATTTCGGGGGTCAGGACATGAACAAGACTCCGAAATTGCTGGACAACAACGTCTTCGATTTCCTGGGACCGCCTCCAATCACGCCCAGAACGAAACCCAATAGCAGAGAGAACAAATCCCCCAATGGATTGGAATATCAACGATTGTCACCCAGATTCCCGATCCCTGAGACTCCAACCGATCTGAGCAACAACAAGGGGGACGAGAGTGAGCAGGAGCATCAGGATGCGCAGGATCTCAGCATAAAATCCAATTTGGTCATCGTGAAAACAGAATTGGTGGAAGACAACAACAACACCAACATTTCAACCTACAATAATCACTTTAATATTCTACATAAATCAAGTAAAGTGGAGCCAAGAAGTCAAAGTCCCAATCCTTATCTGTATGCAGATCGCTTTTTGACCAATGCCACAATACTAAGATCGCAGAGTGCAAGTCCACCTTCCAAATTCAGAAACACCGACAGAAATGACATGAATAGAGAAAATTATGATAATTGGAATAAAACAAACCCTAATAATTTTGGTATTGAACAACAACAACAGCAATTTTGTTTAAGTTCGAGATCTTCATCGTCACTTTATACAGTGACAGCTTTGGACACGGATCTAATCCTGGTTCCTTTGCCTAAATCTATTTCAAGTGCTGCGACTACTGCAAGCAGTAATGGAGTCACTTTTGCGACTACAGAGACAGTTGCGACTACAGAGAGAGTTGCGACTACAGAGAGAGTTGCGACTACAGAGACAGTTGCGACTACGGAGAGAGTTGCGACTACATCAACTTCTGCGACTACTGCCTCTAGCACTGCTGCTCCTAAGCGTCGTCGAGCTCCAAAAGGCTCTGGGAAGAAGAATAAATTGAAGAAAGAGGATAATGGTGGGTCCAAGAGAGTCTACAGTTGTCCTCATTGTCACCGGACCTACGATTGGAATTACAATTTGAATCGCCACTTGAAATACGAGTGCGGCAAGGAGAACGCTTTTCAGTGCTCCAAATGTGGACGCAAATTTCCGCACAAGCAGAATTGCGTCTACCATCTCAAGAGGAAACACAAGATCGTCTGCGATTCCATCGAGGAATACATGAGTTCCGGGCTCGTGCTTTTCAGGGGAGCTCTGGACCTAGACAATTCCGCCTCGGGGAAGAACAACGAGAAAAAGAACAAGAACAAAGAGAACAAGTGACTTAACTTGATTGATTATTCAATCAATCAACAAGATTGATTGATGGATTGATTGATAAATGTATGTCTATTTCAATTCTTATTGTGGCTCAGTGTGCTGTGATCCTCTGCGCTTCTCCCCATACGACTTATTACATACTACATATACTACATAAATGTTACTATTGTTAATTGTACTACTTCTACTGCTAAATTCGCTGCTTTTTTGTCTACTTCTTCTTTTACTCATATAGGTAGAAGACTCCACTAATTGTTTCTTTGTTGTTGCCACACACTTAGTTAATGCTGATCGTTGTCAATTGTCACAAATTGTCTATTGCAGTGGCAAAAGTCAAGTAAAAAAGACTTAATTGTGCATGAACACTTAATTGATAATTAACTACACAATGTAATGTGTGACAATTATTACATTTGTCCTTAATTGTGTCCTTAATTGCTTATAGTTGCAACACACAAAAAAGTCCCCTGCTTCCATCAAAGATTCAAATTTCCCGCCATTTCTGTCCCCCTTAATGAGCAGGAAGAGAGACAGGAATTCTTTAATGAGATGATTCGAAGTTTTGCAGCAATTGATGATTCAAGAAGAAAAGACAATGAGAGAAAAGAAGAGATCAACGACATAAAAGCAAATTTTACTTACTTACTACACAAAAAATATCTTTCTATTAAGAAAAGTCTCTATTATATAATCATAGATATTTATACAATAATTTATACAATATTTATACAATACAATAATTTATACAATATTATACAATCTCTCACATATATATAATATTCTCAATCTTTTTGTTTCTATGTTAAATTGTTAAACTGAACAAAAGAGAGTTGGTTGATTTTTCTGAAGGCCAAAAAAGATTTTTCGAGAATTTCGCACCAACCAAATTTTGTCTTAAATGTCGATGGAGTGATAGATGTCATCAATCAATGTGAGTGAGAGCACCTTTAATCAATCAATCAATCAATCAACCAATCAATCAATCAATCTCTGTGTCATATGTAATCACTGCTCTAACTGCTTATAATAACCTTGTTGTGGCTTGCTATGTACTGCATGTGTGGCTTATCTGAGTGTTAAATCGATCTTGTTGTCCCTGCCAATCCCCCAGAAGAAAGTGTGACCCCAAAGAAAGAATACTCAAATATAAAAAGCAGCAAACTGCGACTGAACCCATTTTCGTAATTGCACAAATATTAGTTTTTACTAAATATTTTAGTAATCAGTCACTAATGAAAGTGCTTTTTAGTGATTAAAAAATAGAGTAAAGAAGAGCAGCAAAAGTCAGGATGAATTTTTGATGAGACTGACTACAATCAAGTGAACAAGCTTTATTTGTGCCCCCCTCAATAAACACTCTTTAATAACTAGATTGTAAATAGTAAAGGGAGCAGAAGAGGAACAGAAAGTGGGAGAAGTGTAGCAGAAGAGAAGAGGAAAAGTAAAAATAAATATTAAAAAGCATAAAATATCTAAAAAAAAGAAATAGGAAGTAATAGGAGAGAGAGGTTGTTATAGTAGTAGTATTAGTTGTTATAATAGAATTAACAAAAATGGCAGTGGTTGTAGTAGTAATAGTGGTGGTAGTAATAAAAGGAGAAGAAGTAGTAGCAGTAGCAGTAGAAGAAGTAGAAGTAGTAGCAGTAGTAGTAGCAGTAGTAAAAAAGCAGTAGTAGTAGTAGAAGAAGAAGTAGTAGAAGTATGTAGTAGCAGTAGTAGTAGCAGTAGTAAAAAAGTAGTAGAAGTAGTAGCAGTAGTAGAAGTAGTAGTAGAAGAAGTAGTAGCAGCAGTAAAAGAAGCCGATTGAAGACATTGAAAGGTGGCAAATACGTGTGAAAAAGTGTTTTTGTTCCTTGGTCATTGACAGCAAGAATCGTGTGAACACTTGTTGCATTGCAGTGATTGAATGCCTTTCGTCCCGCTCACTCACAATCGATCTTTATGGCCTCAAAAGAAGATCTAGTCAGATACGTAGTGCACAAGCAAAGTGCACTAGACTGCAATAATAACACTTTTTCCTAATAAAACAATTTTTGGACACCTTTTATTTACTTCTATTTGACATAAATCAGTAAAGCACAGTAGTACATATAGAGCTTCAATAATAAAAGCCAATTGTGCTAATAGTAGTAGTAATTATATTACTAACTAATAAGAAATTACTGCACTAATTACTTATAATGCTTGTACACTTAGTCTCAATACTTGTAGCTGCAATAATGGCTGTGCATTACTGGCTGATTGATTGATTGATTGATTGATTGATTGATTGATTGATTGATTGATTGATTGGTGTGGACGTGTGAGTCTTGCCCCAAATGGCTTTTGGACTTTTGTGGGCCACAATCAATGGCCAGATCGATCGATTGAGGAAGAACACGTCAACATGGCTCACTTCTGTTTCTTACACTACAATGATTGTAACAAAAATGAGTACAATAAGTACAAAGGGGCGGTACAAATGAATTTCTAACCTTCCAAGGAACCAAAAAACATGAAGGCTCACATCCATCCTTTCTTTTGTACTTATTGCTCAATGGATTTTTGGACATTTTTCGAGAAATTGTGTGGGATTTAAGTGTGAAATCTCTTTATTTATTGACAAATTCAGTACGAGGTGAACATTTCTTACTATCTACATGTGATGTTATTTAGCTGTTATAATGATTGTTGTTAAAATTCGAAATAATACTAACAACACTTAGATTAGTAGATTAATAAGATAAATAGATGAGAAGACGGTGAACTTTTTTATAACTAAGACTATCGATAAAACCTTAACAATTATTTAAAAAAAAAGGTTTGAGAAAGGCTAAAACATAAGTTAAGAAGAAAGAGGTAAACGTTTGCTGTCATTTGTTTTATCAAGTCCAAAATTGACAATTGACAGGATGAGCGTACATTCCACTGTAATATTGAACATCATTATTGCCATAATTATTGTTGTTGTTGCTGGAATAATCAAGGTTGAGAGGGAAACCGTTATTGATATTGATACTACTGTAGCTCTTGTTGATGAAGTCATTAGTACCGTTGTTAGTGAGGTTTCCAGTGCCATTACTATTGAGGTTGTTCTCAATGTTGCCATTAATGCTGCCTCCAATGTTGTTGCCATTCGTGTTGCCACCAATGTTTCCACGGATGCTGCCTCCAATGTTGTTGCCATTCGTGTTGCCACCAATGTTGCCACTAGTGTTGCCTCCAATGTTGTTGCTATTGGTGTTGACACTGATATTGCCATTCATGTTGCCACCAATGTTTCCACTCATGTTGCCACTAGTGTTGCCACGAATGTTGCCACTGATGTTGCCACTAATGTTGCCTCCAATGTTGTTGCCATTCGTGTTGCCACCAATGTTGCCACTCATGTTGCCACTAGTGTTGCCTCCAATGTTGTTGCCATTCGTGTTGCCACTAGTGTTGCCACTAGTGTTGCCTCCAATGTTGTTGCTATTGGTGTTGCCACCAATGTTGCCACTCATGTTGCCACTAGCGTTGCCACTGATGTTGCCACTATTTTTGTTAATATTACTATTGTTGCCACTGATGTTTCCACTCATGTTGCCAACAACGTTGCCCTTAAAACTGTTACCACTGCTGTTGCCACCAATGTTGCCCTTAATATTGTTGCCACCAATGTCGCCCTTAAAACTGTTACCACAGCTGTTGCCACCCTTAAAATTATTGCCCTGACCAAAATTACCCATGCTATCCTCCTCCTGCCCATAATCTCTCTGAAAATTTTTGCCCAAATCAACTCCTTCCCTATTCCCAAAACCATTAGGAAAATTTTGCATTTCCCGGCCAAAATCGAAATTTTGATAATTATCTCTGTTAATTAGAGTTGCCAAGGCGTTGATGTAGGTTTGAGCCATTTGGAGCGTTTCGAATTTGGACAATTTGTGATCGTTGCCCAAATTGGGAATGACTTCTCTGAGTCGTTCGAACGCCTCGTTCAATCCGTTCATTCGACGTCGTTCACGCGCATTTGCGGCCATGCGACGTTGACGCAAAATCAGACGAGAAGGAGGATAAACATTCTTCTTGCGACCACCGCGACGACGGGAATTGCTCATTGTTTTTGTGGAGTTCATATTTGCTATTGTACTACTCTTGCTCATGCTAGTTGTTATTGTGTGTTTTTTTTTGCTTTATTTCTTTACTTCTTCCTCTCTTTTTGCTTTATTTCTTTATCCTTTTTTTCTTCCTCTTATCTGCTTTCTTCTTTAGTTCTTCTTCACTTCTCCTTTAATTCCCCTTTATTACCTATTTCTTCTTTAGTTCTTTTTTACTCCTTCTTTTTTGCTTCCTCTTTTCTTCCTCTCCTCTTATCTCTTTTCTCCCCCTTCCTCTTTGCTTCCCCTACTCTTCTTTCTTTTTTTACTTCTTCAATTTTGCACCACTTCCTCCTTTTTTTCTTCCTTCTCCACTAGTTCTTCAAATTGTCTTCTTCTCTCCTCTTCTTCTCTCTAAATTTCTCTTCTATCTACTCCTTTTTTCTCACTTTCTTTCTCTCTTTTTCTCCTCTTCTTCCTTAACGAAAATTCGCTCCTCCTAAGTGATCGAGGCCAACAGCTCGACTGAACTGCCAAGAATTTTAGCCAAAGGTAGATAAACCACGAACATTACATTAATCATTATACTGACCATTACTACGTAATACAAGTATGTACAATACTTCTATTATATAAAAGAAGTATTGAATGCTATTGTGAAGTCGGTTGCTTCCTTTGGAAAGAAGATTCTCTACAGGCTTTATTAGCCACTATCAACTTCTACACGTATGTTATGTACGTATGTTATATGTACCTATAGTGCTTTATTGGAGCCGTCGATTTGGGGTATTCTTTTTAGTACATTCTTTTTCAATTTTTTTTCAAGTAATGTTGAAATAAAATTAGAATTAATATAAAGTTCTATTTAAATAAAAGAGTTATTGTTACATATTGTTATGTGTTTTTTGACTTTTTGTGACTTTATTATAAAAAGAAGGAATTGGAGCTTAAATTATTCGACAATTGTACTTACTTCTTTTGCCTAATTAAACTTTGATTTAGACCTAGTCTGGTCTAGTCGTAAATGTATAGAAGTGAATTGGATCGGAGTCCCAAATTTGAGGCCGCAACTCTCTTGTGTTCTTTTAAGAGACGCTTTTAATACCTTCTTGTCATCATTTCCTGCCCCCAAAATGTACATTGTCATGACACCACAATGACCAATACACAATGAGTTCCTTTAAAAATGCATAAAGTATAATAAAGATTTGTGTTCCTTTAAAGTAATTTTGCTAAGGGAAATTTTTTATACAAACATTTCATTGTAGAGGCACATGGCATTAGAGCATCTCTTCCACATGCTTCCACAACATTGTTTGTGCCTGAACAACAAATTAAATTGATGATTCAATGATCATTTTGAGTTCTTGGTTGAGTTTTTTATTTATTTAAAAAATCCAAAATTATTAAGAGTAAATTCCGTTCTAGCACATTTTACATTGGCCCAAGCTGCAAAGTCCCTGTCCAACAAAATGTAAATCATGGTCTAATTATGGACCTTTTTTTTTACTCTCAATAATTACTAATTAGTGGTGAAAAAGCAATGAATAATTTCTTTCATGAGCTAAATTGTGATTTTTCTTAATAATAGGTCACAATTTAACAATGGAACAGTTATTTTAGGAACAGAGTAATAATATTCACTTTTTTCACTACTATATAAGAATTCTTTATTTGGCTTTGTTGACGTCATTGTTGTGGTAATTAAGAGGGTAATTAAGGCACACTTATTGAGTTGTTAAGTAGGGTAAGTTAAGTAGGTGTTGAGTAGGGTAATTATAAGAGGGCTTTGTTCAACCTATTTTTACTCTTCAGTCCCCTTGAGTCAAATAAACGTCAAATAGTGATTACGTAATTATAGTTAATTACACTAATGAAAGAATAATAAACTTCTTGTACATACTAACAGTTAATTCAGGGAATGAATGATCTTAAGTGAGCACTAATGACATGAAAAGACATAAAAAATGAAACAATTGAGTAATGAATGCTCATGCATTACGTATTTCTACAACTTCTACTTTATCCTTGTCGATCGATTCAATCAATAATGAATTTTCGCACAAACTTCATTTTCACAATTTACGGTGTAAACAATTGCCATGTTGTAGCAAGTTGGCAAATATGGTTTCCTTATTGAAACTTATAACGAACTCCTGAGTAAACGTGAATCAATAACAACTCAATAAGTGTGCCTTTATTTCACATCTCCAACAATAATATTGATTGATTTAATTGATTGATTGATTGGTCAATACTATTTTCAATCAATCAATTCAACAAAACTATTGAGAACTTCGAGAACACATTAGAGATCACTAATATGTCATAAATTAAGTAAATTTTTGTGCAATAACAATAACTCTACAGGCAAGAAATCTATTTTTGAGCTTTTGAGTATAATAAAAGTGCTATTTAATTGCACAATTTTCTGAATTTGAGCATAAATTTTAATAATTTTGATAAACTTTTAATAAACGAGTGCTCCTTGTCCTCCATGTGGCTGTGGTTTCACATTTTGTTGCAGAGATTGCTGATGTCGTCCAAGGCCTTCTCGATGGAGTTGGCCATGTCCAAAGCGCTGGCGCTGTACTCGTTGTTGTTGAAGGCGGAGACGCAAAAGATGATGAAGTCGTTCTGCAAGTTGTAAGAGACGCCATACCCATCCTCGCAAACGGCGCCGTACCCCATGAACGAGTTGTCTAGGCCAATTGGCACCTAAACAAAAGTTATAGATCACACAAAAATCTATAACTTTTATTAGTGTCAAAAGTACCTGACTGGTCGACAAACGGAAATGCACGGCCTCCTCGAAGTTGGCGTCCTGGAACAGCTCGAACTCCTTGTTCTTGGTCAAGTCCAACTCCCTCATGCTCTCTCTAATCCCTATTAAGGCGCAATCCAGACCTTGGCCACTAATATTGTCTTGTGTTATGGCACTTTGCTTGCTGATTGCCTTCCTGAACAGATCGTAATTGACCTTGTGCCACTCCTCGCCATCGTTCTTCATCTCGTCCAAGTTGGCCATCGCAGTGACGAAGTCGAGACTCGGCTGGTGCGAAGCTCTTATGTTGTCCACGCGACCGTGTAAGAAGCGACGAGTGGATGCGCTCTCATAAGTTGAACAAAGCTTCTTGTGTAATCTGTATAAAGAAAGTTCATTATTAAGTTCAAAATTTTGTATTATTATTACTACTTATTTACTCTTTTTTTATTTTTTACTTTTTTTGTTGTTATTTTTGTTTAACCTAAAGTAGGCGAGTTGCAAGGCGATTTGGACGAAGGCGTCGGGACTGCACTTGCACTCCTTCATGCGCTGCTTGCCAAATTGCTCGTAACGCCTCACCTCCACATCAGCCGATCTCTTTAATCTAAAAGCCAAAAAAAAAACAAAAAATATTTAAAAATATGTTAAATAAAATATGTTAAATAAAAAAATAATTAGTAAATTAGTAAAAAAATACTTGAAAATGAAAAGTTTTTCTATTAATTACACATTAAATTGCTTTTCTGCATCTGCAATCTGATTCTGGAGCTCCTCATCCAAATCGAACCTTAATCTCTGTACACCCAATTCTTCCAATTTTGCCGTCTTTTCGTCACTTTTATCATCATTTTCTTTATCTTTTTTATCAATTTTTTCCTCTTTGTCCATGTTATCGAGGGCTCTGGTGAAGACGTCGACCACGGCGATCCCCTCGGCCACGGAGTGCTCGTAGCAGAGGCCGCAGTTGCCGTCGCGATCAATCACTAATTGCATTGTTAGGTCGAACCATCTATTAATGCCGCTATTAAGACCACCGTGAAGCATTTGAGCAAAACGATTATTATTATTATTATATTTATTATTATTATTATTATATTTATTATTATTATTATTATTATTGTTATTATTATTATTATTGTTGTTGTTGTTGTTGTTGTTGTTGTTGTTGTTGTTGTTGTTGGTTTGAAAATCGGAGTTTCTATTGGGCTTAGGAGACGTATTGAGGTAAGAGAATTTGTGAGGTGGGGCCTAAGTGTTGGATGCACTTCTCGAGCTGAAAATTGGCCTAGCTCTCTACATAGTATTTACCTAGGCTTTTGTGAGAGGTATGTACATAGAGTAGTAGATTGTAGGTAAGTAGAAAAGTTCTTTTCCTTTTTGGCTCCTTCTGTTTGGATAGTGGCCAAAAAA
>JAOXNJ010108359.1:0-11568 GCA_028566655.1 Metis holothuriae
TATGGCGACTTTGCCATGTCAAGTGGAAAAGTTAAAAAAACATTGATTTTACAAGGGTTTTTTTATCGTGTAATGTGGACTCCCTTAATAAAAAACAAGCTTGATAAAATAGAGTTTTAGCTTATGTCGTGTGATTACACTAGCCATACTTGATGAAAATACTTGTAACCACACTGCTGTTTAGCGCTTTTTTAGGAAACTTCGTCTTTGCTGAGAGTAAGCCATACCAGATTGCGATTCGATCGGAAAGTCATGATGTAATTTCTGAGGCCATCGTCAGTGATGCTTTCTGGCAAATGTTTGCAAGCAAAGTCCCATTTGAAGTCGCGAAGGCTTCTTATGAATCGGTTTATCCTGATGGCACTAGGGAAACTAAGCAAGTTCAAACTGCCAAAGAGGGATCTTCTGCAAGCTTCAAGATGGACTCTACTGAGCTGACTATCTTAGTTGAACAGGTTGGTTTTTCGGGCGCTGCTTATTCTTTTCAGGTGGCTACCAAAGAATGGAATGATGAAATTGGCCTGCCGAACCCCGACGGTGCCATCATTGATCTCGATATTGACGAAGAGAATCAATACAGTTTAGTCAGTATCAAGCTCTCAGGATTGGATGATGAGGCGATCGAAAGTTATGAGTACTTTATTGTCATACTTGCCTCAAACCTGAAGTCGGTTGTTGAGACGGGAGAGCCTCTGGTTAATCCTGAAGAGGAGCTTTGATTCCTTGTTGTGAATGGATGAAACTCCCAGTGATGCAGCTTCAGGGACACGCCGTTCTGCCCCCCCAACTGAAAACTTCCAACTGATAACTGAAAACTCCCCTACTTTTTCTCCACTGGCAGGTGTGGCTCGAAGCTTCCTTGCCTTGCTCTGCGGCGGGCGTTGGCGGCTCGGTGTGCGCGGATGGAGAGTTCTTCTTGAGAGCGCAGTAGTTCGCTCTTTTTGGGCTGGTTTTCTCTGAGTCTCTCTAGTGTGCCTTCGCTTGTCCATTGGGCTGCTTGGGCGGTGTCTGCTAGGCCGAGGGTGAGGATTTCATCGAGGCTGGCTCTGGCTTTTCGGTCTTCTATGGGCACCATCAGCTCGATGCGCTTATCGAGGTTGCGCTTCATCCAGTCTGCGCTGGAGATGTAGTAGAGGTTTTTGCCGCCCTGCCAAGCGTGAATAATACGGGAATGCTCTAGATAGCGGTCAATGATGGAGTGAACGCGGATGTTCTCTGAGAGGCCTTTGATTCCTGGACGCAGGCAGCAAATACCGCGCACGAGCAGCTCGATTTTCACACCTGCTTGGCTGGCTTGGTAGAGGGCATCGATGATTTCTTGGTCTTGGAGGCTGTTGACTTTGGCTCTGAGGAGGGCTTTGGTGCCTGCTTTGGCGGCTTGGGCTTCGCTTTGGATGAGTTCAAGCAAGCGCGGTTTCAAGCTTACGGGGGCGGCGAAGAGGTGACTGAAGCGGGGAATGCGGCAGCGGCCTGCGACGGCGTTGAAAAAGCTGCTGGCATTTTCGCCTAGTTCGGGGCGCTTGGTGAGCAGGCTGACATCGGTGTAGAGTTTGGCGGTGGATTCGTTGTAGTTGCCGGTGCCAAAGTGGCAGTAGCGCACAATGCGCCCGCCTTCGTTGCGCAACACAAGGCAAATTTTGGCGTGGGTTTTGAGGCCACGTACGCCGTAGATGATTTGGGCGCCTGCGCGGCTGAGCTCTTCGGCGCGGGCGAGGTTGCGGGCTTCGTCAAAGCGGGCTTTGAGTTCGACGAGCACGGTAACTTGCTTGCCTTGCTGGGCGGCGCGAATAAGGGCATCTACGATGCGTGAGTCACTGGAGGTGCGGTAGAGAATTTGCTTGATGGCGAGTACATCGGGGTCGTTGGCGGCTTCTTCGACGAGGCGCACGACGGGCTCAAAGCGCTGGTAGGGATGGTGGAGGAAGAGGTCTCCTTCGCTGATTTGCTCAAACAGCGAGCGGCTGCGCTCAAAGTCGGGGTGGTCTACTTGTGGCCAGGGCTCGCTGCGGAGTTGGTCATAGCCGGCGAGCGAGGCTAAGGTGAAGAGGGATTTTAGATCCAAGAGTGCGGGGCTGCGCACCAGATCACGGCTGGGAATGGCGAAGAGTTTTTGGAGCATGGCCACCACGGGGCGGCTAGCGCCGTGCTGGATCTCGAGGCGCACGGTTTCGCTGGTGCTGCGGGCTTGGAGGAGTTCTTCCATGTCTTCGGCCAAGTCGAGCGAGGTTTCATCATGGAGGCTTAGGTCGCCGTTGCGGGTGGGGCGAAACACGGCGTGGGCGAGGACTTCTTCACCGAGGAAAAGGGTGCTCAGGAAGGAAACTACGAGGTCTTCTAGGAGGACAAACTCATCGCCTTCGGTGTAGGGGATGCTCACGAAGCGGGGCAGTGAGGCGGGCAGGGCGACGAGGCCGAAGCGGGATTCGCCCTTGCCCTTGCCCTCGCCCTCTCCTTTTCCTTCTCCAGCGAGTTCGGCGGCGATGGCGATGCGCAGGTTGGGAATGGAGCTGGCCAGTTCAGCACTGGAGTCCTCTTCCAGATCGAGAGCGATGGGGGTGAGTAGCGGCAGCAGGTTTTGCTCAAAGGTCTGCTTCATGTGCTCGCGCTGTTGGCCGCGTAGGCTGGAGACTTTGCGCAGAATGATGCCTTCTTCTTCCAAGGCGGGGCGCAGCTGATTGAGCCAGAGGCTGGCTTGGTTTTGCACCATTTCCTGAGTGCGAGCGCGGATGGCGCGCAGCTGCTGGGTGGGGGTGAGATTGGCTAGGTCGCGGTCGCGGCGGCCTTGGGCGGCGAGCAGCTGCAAGCCGCCGACGCGCACCATGAAAAATTCGTCCAAGTTGGAGGCGCTGATGGCCAGAAACTTCACTCGCTCTAGAAGCGGCTTGGCGGGGTCAAGGGCTTCATCAAGTACGCGGTGGTTGAAGCTTAGCCAGGAGAGTTCTCGGTTGAGATAGCGTTCTTCTCGGCTGAGCTTACTCACTGGTTTACTCTCAGCTTTTGATTTTGATTTTGCTTTTTTGGGCTTTTTGCTTTCTTTGGCAGAGGAGGGCATGGCTGGGTTTGCTGTGATGGATGAGGCTTCTCAAAAGAGCCAAGGAGTGTTAGAGAATGCGGAAGTTTGCTTAGCCTCGGGCGCTTAAAATGGGCTTGAGGCCGTAGACATTGCGGAAAAAGTCCCCTTTTTCTTCGAGCGCTTGCTGCTCAATGGAGAGGTCGATGGCATCGGGGGAATTGAGGCGTATCACCCCCTTTTCGAGCTGCATTTCCAGATTTTGCAGGCGATTGGAGTGGGCGCGTTCTAGGGCATCTGCCAAGCGCAAAATGGCGGCGAGCTTGGAGACGGCGAGGCGTTGGCTACGGTGCATTTCGGCGTAAAGATCGTGATTGGGCTTGGGGGCACTGTGGCGGTGGTAGCGGGCTACGGTGGCCACGAGCTCAATGTCGGCTTGGGAGAGACCGAAAATCTCTGAGTTGGCGATGATGTACAGGCTGTGTTTGTGGTGGGCTTTGGCACTAATGAAGTTGCCAATTTCGTGGGTTATGGCAGCCACGCGCAGCAAAAGCAGGTAGCGTTCATCAAGTTTGTGCAGCGGCTGAAGTAGCTCAAAGAGGCGCTCGCAGTGGGCTTCTACATTCAGCGCGTGGTTTTCATCGACTTGGTAGCGCTTGGCCAGAGAGCGGGCACTTTGGCGCACTTCATCGGCGAAACTCTCGGTGATGGTGGCGGAGTAAGGCAGGTGGGCGAGGAGGTCACGCTCGTACTCGCGGGTGGGGATGAGCAGTTCCTCGACTTGAAAGCTGCGCCCGAGGCGGGCATTGAGCATGGCGGCGGGCAGGAGGGCATCAGCACTGAAAAAGTCAGCGCGGTGGGCACGCAGGCGCTCATCGGGCATGAGCTTGGCCATGTGGGTGATTTCGGCCTCTAGGCTGGCGAGTGGGATGCGGTCTTCGTCGCGGGTTACATGCTCTCCGAGCTGCTGAATTTCGTAGCCGATGGCGAGAACGCGCTCGATTTTTTGGTCTGCGTATTCGGCTTCAATGGCTTCAATCCGCGCTCTCATGCCCTCGGCGAAGTAGTTGACGAGGCTCTCGCCCATGAGTTCATCGGCGGCTTCTGATTGGCCGAGGCGGTGAGTGCCGAGGCGGTGGTTGCTGTAGGATTCAATGCGGCCTTTTTTGAGCAGCAGCAGGCGTGTATTGCCGGGCCCGGCGTGCACGACTAGGGAGCGGCCTTTGGAGAGTTGCGGGTACTGGCGCAGCAGGCTTTGGGTTTCGAGGTAGATGAGGCGGGTCATCTCGCCGTCGTCGAGGGCTTCGACATCGAGGCCGCAGCCTATGCTCAGGCGGTTTAGGAGCACATCGGCGTTGGCGGCTTCAGCGATGATGTTGGTGGCGACGATGCGCTCTGGCTCTTGGTCGGGGACTTGGTATTCGCCCATGATGAGCTGAAAATCGCGCAGGGCGCTGACGGCGAGTTCCAAGGTTTCATTGCGAAAACGGCCTCGGCGGAAGATGTCGCTGGCCAAGGGAAGTGGGCGTTCTAAAAACTCCAAGGCTTCAATTTGCCCTTCGCTATCCTGCTGGTAGATGAGCAGGGAAGCGGAACTTGCGCCCAAGTGAATCACGGCTTGGCTGCGCAAGGGCACAGCACTGCGCTCAGGGGAAGCAAGAGGTGAAGACAAGGAAGCTGGCATGTACGCGCAAACTAACCATTGGCTCTCACCCCTCGCAAGTGATGAGTGGGTAAATTGGTATAACTTGCTTCTGGGATGTTTTGCTTTACTCTGCGTGTGCTTAATTTCAATTTCTATGCTGCTCTATCTTTCCACTTTTATTAAGGGCTTGGCCATGGGGGCTGCGAATGTGATTCCCGGGGTCTCAGGCGGCACGATTGCCTTTATAACGGGGATTTATGAGCGTCTTGTGGGGGCTTTGAGCAAGGTGAACAAGGAGGGCATCGGGCTGCTTCTCAAGGGCAAGCTGATGGACTTTGCCCGCCATATTGATCTTTGGTTTTTGCTGGCACTGGGCTTGGGGGCGGTTGCTGCGATTGTGAGCTTAGCAGGATTATTAGAGTGGGCTTTTGAGTCTTATCCAAAACAGATTTGGGCGCTATTTTTCGGGCTGATTTTGGCTTCAATTTGGCCAGTGTTGAAAATGGTCAAGTCTTGGTCCCCTTTGTTGATTGTGTATTTGCTGGTGGGCTTAGGGATTGCGGTGAGTCTTGCCTTTCTTTCTCCTGCGGAGGAAAACCGCAATCCGCTTTACTTGGGGCTTTGTGGCGTGGTGGCTGCTTGCAGCATGATTTTGCCAGGGGTTTCTGGCAGTTTTGTGCTGGTGTTGATGGGCAATTACCAGCTAGTAATGATTGAGGGAGTCAACGGGCTACGCGAGGGTCAGTGGGCCGAGTCTTTGCAGATTATGCTGCCTGTAGGGCTGGGCGCGGTGTTTGGCTTGCTTGCCTTGGCGAAGCTTTTGAGCTGGCTATTCAAGCGCTTTCATGATTACGCGGTGGCCTTGGTGGGTGGATTTGTGGCGGGCTCCTTGGTGGCGATTTGGCCGTGGAAAATGGCTGATGAGGTGAAGCGCTTCATTAAGGAAGATGGCGAGGTGAAGGAGGAGATTTTGAGTTACCAATACCAGATGCCCGAGTTTGGTGGTGCTGAGACTTGGTGGGCGCTTGGAATGATGGCTGTGGGGGTACTTTTGGCTTACGGCATTGATCGCTGGGGAGAGTGGGAAAAACGCCGTGAGGGTATATTGATTGCAGAAAAATAGCTGTTTTTCTTTTCAGTTCGTGCTCAATTAGAGCAGATGCTTTATGTCTGGCCCCTCAACAGATCCCGTCATCAATGTCTGCCCAAGTTGCGGCGGCAAGGTAGATGCTACAACCTATGTGCCCTACACCAAGGTTGAGTGCCCCTACTGCGATGAGGCCATGCGGGTGCGCCCGCTGGTGGGTGAGCGCTTTTTCATTGAGAAGGAAATTGGCGCGGGAGGGATGAGTCAGGTGTTTCGTGCCGTGGATCAGCAAACGGGGCAAGTTGTTGCGCTTAAGTTGCTCAACTGGGTCAACAGCCAAGACCCTGAGCGGGTGCAGGCCTTTGAGCGCGAAGCCTTGCTCACCGATCAGGTGAAAAATGAGTTTGTCGTCAAGCTCTATGGCCAAGGCTGGGATGGGACGATGTTTTACTACGCCATGGAGCTGCTTGAGGGTGGCGGGCTGGATGAGCTGATGGCGCAGGGGGCGATGAGTATCGATCAGGTCATTTACTACGGCTCACAAGCAGTGGCGGGCTTGCAGGCGGCAGATGAACTTAATTTGCTTCACCGCGATGTGAAACCAGCGAATTTGATGCTGGACAAGGCGGGCAAATTACGGCTCGTGGATTTTGGCTTAGCGCTAGTTCATGGCGAGATGCAGAGCGAGGAAATTTGGGCAACTCCTTGGTATGTTTCGCCCGAAACCCTGCGCCATGAGCGAGATTCCGTGCGCTCAGACATTTATTCCTTGGGCATGACCCTGCGCCATGCGCTCATGGGTGCACCTCCCTTTGACGGGGACTTAGTTGAGCCAAAGCAGCTTCACGAAATCAAACACACTCTTCCCCCGCTCAAAAGCCACTTCCCGAAAGCCAAGCATTCAGAGGCCAAGTTGTATGCTCTGATTGATGGGATGACCCAGTTTGACCCCAATCAGCGCACAGCAAATTACGCGGACCTAGCGGCTGAGTTGAGCAAGTTAGAAAAGCAAAGGCAAATTGCCCAAGAGCAGGGCTTGAGCTTGACAGAATATGAGCAAAGACAAGCGAAGAAAAAAAGGCTCCTGCTTGGTTTGGGTATCGCTGGAGGGATTCTGCTACTGCTCATCCTAGCGCTGGTGCTGCTGTTGCAATTTTCGGTTTTTGAGGGTCTGAATGAATTTTTGCGCAATCAGGGCGTGGAGATTTTTGAGGCGCAAGCAGAGCAGCAAGCAGATTCAGAGGCAGAGACAGCCGAAGAATCAGGAGCGCCCAAACCAGCAGAGAACAAAGCACCAACTGAGCAAGAATAGGAAACTCAAGTACTCCCAAAGCCCCGAAGCGAATGAAATATGAAAAAAACCTTCTTAGCGATTTTTTGGGTACTTGCTTCAGGGTATCTAAAATTCTGACTCTGGACTTCAAAAGCTAATGCATAATGGCAACATCTAATTCTTTTCCGCATCCACATGAGTGACACATGTGAAGATGAGAAATCACTTGAATATCTAGCGGAGAAACTCAATATTGTTAAAGAGCACAATCTTCAAAAAGAGATAACCCAATAAAAGCTATGCCTACCCCATTACAATCACTATCTGAAAAGAAACAAAGCAATTTTGACAAACTCACCAAGGCCTATCAAGATCATGGAAGCAATCTACTCATTAGTTTATATTGCTTGCCTGAATTAAATGACATTGCTAGTGAGTATTTACTTAAAAGAGACGATAGCTCTGATCTCACTCAAGCTCATGATTTTTCCTTCTGGCGTAAATTTTCAGAAGCAGATAAAAAAGACTTTCTTGAGGCTATGGCCAATCATCTTGGAACACTGAAAGAGGAAGAAAGCAATTTTCTCTTCAATCAACTTACCTTGTGGCAGCAGCTCAACTCACAAATTGAGCTGCTTGAAGGACTCCTCCCTGAGACCCCAACAGAATGCATGTTGCGAATCTACTTTAATGACCCCCTGCTAACCAGTGCTTTTGATAGCCTGATTGCAGGGCGCAATCTCAACTTCCCAAGAGAGTTAATTCCCTTCTCCATGAGCTCAACTGAGATGCTCACCTTTAATAAGCTCTTACTTGTTCCTCGCTTACTCAACTCCACAAAACAGCAACGCAGTGCATGCCTTGAGCGACTTTTTCATCAGGCTAATCTGCAATTACAAGAGTCCGAAAGCCCTATCTCAAATCAAGAATAAGCTCTTTGGCATCTCTAAGAACCTAATTTGGGCTGCAATTCCGTAGCATACGCTGCTTCTAAATCCCACCTCTGCGCGACTTGAAGCAAAGCCTCACTCAGCGGCCAATGATCTGGGCGCAAACTGGCATCTTCACAGTGGACACTCGCGCCCTTCAAGCTCATGCAGCCCGTGTTATCCGCCATCTGGGCAATGTGCTCCCGCTCTGCCTCACTCAGTGGATTCTCTTGAGGCAAGGCCGCTAATTCCTCGATTTTTTCCTCCAAACTCCGCGCTGCCCCTGTCTTCTGATCAGCCTCCTGAATCAGGGTAGGCACCACAGACTTGACTGCTGGATGGCTCAAATTCCACAGACAAGCTAGGTGAATCCAGCTCAGGCCATGCCGCTGCCGAATCTCCTCCATTTGCTCAAGCTTGCTCCATGCCTGCTCAACCCAACCCTCTGGCCGATAGCTGCGGTGATCTCCCGGGCGTAGCTGGTGACCCGGGCGCACATCTCCCCAGAGCGTGCCGCCATGATCCACCACGCGCGTGAGCACCTTGACTTGAAATTTCTCACAGGCTGGCAAGGCCAAACGCCCCGGCCAAGGTTCAAGCGGGTTCAGAATGAGCATCGCCCAGTCAATCTCCTGCCCATATCGCTCCAAGGTCCGAATAAAATCCAAAGTAAACCCATTGGCCGGCCCAGGCGCGAGACCAATCTGACTTGTCAAGCCTGCAGCCTTCAACGCTGCCATCCCCTCCCAAACCCCTGGATGCTCATAGCCCGCGCGTGAGGGGTTGTGTAACATCAACAAATCAAACTGCTCTGCCTGCGTACGCTCAAGGCTTTTCTCTGTGGCCATGCGCAAGAAATCTGCATAATGCTCTGGAGAGCGCAGCCGAGAATCCGTAAAACGAGCATAACCTTTTGAGCCCTCTCGACTGCCCTGATAAAAATCATGGCCAATTGACCCCACCAGACAATACTCACTGCGAGGCACTCCCTTCAGAGCCTCGGCAAGCATCTCATCGGCTCGCCCCGTGCCGTAAACATCCGCAGTGACAAAGGTGCGCACACCAGAGTCAAAGGCCTTCTTCACGCAGCCAATCCAGCGCTGTTCATCCACCAACTCGCCAAAGTGCATAAAACGCCCCGCACTCCAAGTTCCGTAGGCTACTTGTCCTAAGTCCATGGCCTACATCATGCAGCCTCAAAGACAGCCTTGCAAGCCCCAGTTCTGCACAAAAAGCACAGCTAAGCTGGCTCAGCGGGATGCTTCATGCGTTCCCGCAATCGCGTTCCCCAGTTGCCCTCCCAGACATAGCGCCGCAGCAAGACCTTCACCGACGCGGTCAAGGGCACGGCCAAAATCGCCCCAAACAAACCGCCAAGCAAAAAGCCCCAAAAGACCACCGAGAAAATCACCGTCATCGGATGCAAGCCCGTTGCATTGCCAACAATTTTAGGCTGGATGACCAAGCCATCAAACTGCTGAACAGCCATGAAAATCCCCGCCACTAAAAGCGCGTAAGCCCAAGGCGCATTCTGCACCCACTGCCAGTCATGCGTACTCGCTGTCGCAAAGGCCACCAGCACCGCCGGCACCATCGTAATCACAATCCCAATAAAGGGAATGATCCCCACAATGGCGAGCACAAAGCCAATGACCAAGGCATACTCCAAGCCCACCAAATAAAGCAAAATCGCCGTAAATAGCCCATCGAGAAAACTCACCGCCAACTGACCGCGGAAAAAGGCAATCAAGTAACCGTTAATTTCCTCCAGTACATCGGCAATTTCATCGCGCAAATGTCCAGCCCGCAGCGGCAAAAGCCTTGCCCAATGGCGCTTAATCCACTTACTTTCGCGAAGGAAGAAAAACAGATAAACAGGCACTAAAATCAAGCCCACCACATAGCCAAGCACCCCAAAAAAGCCACTCAAGCGCGATCGCGTCCAGTTCAGGGCGCGGTTGAGGTTCTCCTCCGAGAACAAGCTAGCCACAAACTGGTCAAAGGGCGTTTCACCCGCTTCGCGCAAGACCTCTTGGGACAAGGCCGTCTCAGCCTCAGAATTCTCTAAGCCCAAAGCTTCTGATGCCTCCGATGCCTCAGCCCCCGCAGCACCAGTCAAGCTCTCCCCCTCTCCCCTGCCCTCTGGCTCAGCCTCTGCTCCACTCTCCAATCCCTGCCCAGCCTCTTCAGAATCTTCCAGCCCCTGCTCAGTCTCAAAGCCCAAGTCAATGCCCACAGAATCCGCCCAAGGCAGCAACTGCTCATTGAAAAAATAGCGCGTGTTGCTGTAGTTAGTTGGCCAATCCTTGACGAATTTTTGCCCTTGGAAATAAACAATCGGAATCACCGCACCCAGCAAACCCAAAATCAAAAGCCCCAACACACTCAAAGTGGCCGCAATCGCAGCCATCGGCTTCCAGCCCTTCTTGCGCAGAAAAGAGACCAGCGGCTCCAACAAAAAGGCCAGCACCCCCGCCACCGCCAAAGGAATCAACACAGGCTGCAAAAACACCAAAGTCTTCTGCACCACCCAAATCAGCAGTACTAGCAAAGTAGCCAACACCGCCACCGACAAGGCCGTAATCGCCTGCCAGAGAATCTGCTTTTGCCAAGGCGAAGGCAGCTCAGTGTTCTCCTCAAGCTCGGTTTCAGGTGCTGGATTTTGCTCGCTCATGAATTCAAGCGGGAAATAAAAAATTGCTCCGCTTAGTATCAAAGACGAAAAATCACCCAAAAGCCAATAAAAAATCTCTTGCAGATTGTAATCGCCAGAAAACGCTATCTCTGATATAATTCAGGGTAAGTGAAATCTAGCCAAGTCAGCCTTAGCTCAAAGGCTCCCTTGCCCTCTGAGCCCTCTTTGCCCAAGGCAGGCACAGAGACTTGTTGCCTCAACTTAGCTAGTGAGCTTTCTGAAAATTCCCCAGTGAACAAAACCAAACTTGAACAAACTCAAGAGAGCTTGCAAATCAGCCTAGATATCCTTCAACTCCGAGAAGAGCTTGCCAGCTTCAATGAACGCTGGCAAGAAACTCGGCATCAATTTACACCTCGCGAGCGCGGCGAGAAAAAACCCACCTACCATACTCTTTTTATTCCTTACGAGTTTCTGCTCTTGTTTGTGGTGAGTTTTATGGTTGTGTCCATTCTCTTCGAGGATGCTCCTTTCACGATAAAAGTCATATTCCTCATCGCATGGTCAGTATTGACAATCCTGGTGATTAGTTTTCGCCTTCGATTCAACAAACGCCGTTTAGAATTCCTGCAAGCAAAACTCCACCATAAAAACCATCGTCATCAATTAAACTTGAAACTCGGCACTCTTCAAAGTGCCCTCAAACGCAAACAAAAGCTCCTTCACACACCCTCACAAGATTCACCGCTTCAAGAAAAGCAGTCATAGCCAAATGCCACGAAAAACACAAGCAGGCTTGGGGGAAATGGCACGGGATTAAGGGTGTCTTAGAAAAATAGCCCTGTCCTTTTGAAAAATGATAAATGATGAGAGGCTCAATCGGGGCTAAAAGAAACATCTACCACACGGCCATTTTCAAAAGAAACAATGCCCCAATCGGCATTATATGCCCCTTCATTGGAATGCCTGAACACAAGAGATTCCTCGAT
>JAOXNJ010108470.1:0-11565 GCA_028566655.1 Metis holothuriae
CTTGTACTAATTCCAATTATTTCTTCTGCAACTGCTAAAGGAAAGTTACCAAAACTAAAAATATACCTAAAACCAAGCTGCTAATGTAATGTAAAAATAAAGATATAACTAAAATACAAGTCTGGGGCTTGTTGCATAAAACTCTTTTACTATGATTTTCGTAGTAAAAAAGTATTAGTATGACTTTCTAGGCTGAGTTTGTAATGACATGGCGCTCCTTCTCCTCTTCTTCTTCTTCCTCCTCCTCCTCCAATCTCAACTACACTACCACTTCTATCACAGTCAAATCTCAGTTTAATGTATAATTTTATAATGACGACCAACTTTTCATTCAATAATGCTACTCAGACTAATTTTAACATATTTCTCAAGCTAAGTTTGTTAAAAGTACACTAAGAAGTTTATTTAGTTGTTGAGTAGCCTAGCTTGAGTTAAGCTGATAATTCTCTGTTTAAGGTGTTTTTGCAACTTTTTACTTCTACTACTACCATTGCTACTACTACTGCTACTTCAACTACCATTTCTGCTTCTAATAATACTGGTAATACTCGTGACGTTATAGATAATGCAGTAATAATCAAAAAAGAAATTCTCGAAATTCTCGAAAAAAAAATTCTCGGATCATCGAGAAATTTGAAAATTTCGAGATTCCGAGAATTCTCGGTCTCGAAAAAAACCCTAGTGAGAACTTTGTGAGTGCAGTATAAGAAAAGCTAAAGGAAAAGAGAAAAATCTTTTGTATTGCATGAACTGTGACAGAAATCCCAATAACAAATTACACCTCTGCCCTATAGCTGGAAATCAAAATCACGAATGACGCCCAAAACTCATCAGTGATCGCTGTTTAAAACCCTAAAAACATAAAAAGAGCCTACTGGAATATGGTGAGGCCATCACAGACAACGACTTAGAACAGCTAAAAAGAAAAAAGAAATGTTATCATCAGTTTTATAATGTTTTTTTCTATTGATGGTCGATGGAAAGGGCATATTGTCCTTTGCCCAAATTTGGTTTGACTCCAAACCATGAGGACTTCCACTCCAGATGCTCTGAGAGAAGTCGCTCCTCTTCACGACTCAACTTCAAAAGTTCTCCTATGGCACGAGTCAGGTTCTTTGCCTGCCAACAAAAATGTTAGAGTTCACTTAAAAATCCTGAAACTTATAAAACAAACATTTATTTTGAACTAATAAAAAGCGACATTTAGAACCTCGTATTCCTTGGAGGTGAGAAACTTCATAATAACGTGCTTGAGATACTTGAAGTTGACTTCACTCATTTTTTCCTTCTCCTCCTCTTCTCTACTCTCAGAATTGCTCATAAAGGGCACTGGCGACACAAACCCGGCTTCAGCCACATTGTTGTTACTGGCGACTTCTCTGAGCTCTTTTTGCAACGTCTTCTTCACATCTTCCAGTCGTTGCTGATGCTGCTTGTTCAACTGGAACACGTCAAGATTAAAGTACATTGTGGGTAAGCGATATAAAGTTATCTTTACATTTACCTTCTTGCAGTCGTTGAGTTCGTCTTCAAGCTTCTGTTTACTTTCTCTTAATGCCTTTACCAGCTGAGAAGCCTCCATACGACTTTCAAAGGAATCCTCCAAATCCTTGATGACTTCGTGTAATTTCTCCAAATCCACATTGAGCATTCTGTTCTGTTCAATTTCTAGCTGTAACTCTTTTGTTGTCTTTTCAATATTAGACTCCAAACTCTGTTTCTGATCGTCCAAGTGGTCTTTTTCTGCTCCCACAGCCTTGAGTTTAGACTCCAAACTCAAGATGGTATCACTACTCTTTCCTTGCTCCTTCAACAGCTCATCGTAATCAGCCTTTAGTTTACTGTAGTCGCTCTCAATCTCTTTGCCCTTGACCAGCAAGGTGTCGTTGTGGTGTCTGAGCTCATCGTGGACTGCAGCCAAGACTCTGTGACTGTCATTGGCTTCGTTCAATTGCTGTCTCAACATTGACAGCTCGGCGTCTAAGCAAGTGATGCGAGAGGTTTGAGAAGAATTGAGCTCTAGTGCCTCTCCATGTTGTTGCTCCAATCTCGCCTATAACAGATTCAATGAGAAAAAACGTAAGCAGATAAATATTTCTTCACATTTAATAATTAGAACTCTTGTATAACCCAATCACATGCATATACAATTAGCTTACAACATCATTCCTGAAGTCGGTAGTTCTGTTCTTGATCTCGCTCTCTCTGTGTCCCAAGGTAACTTTCATAGTCTCCATCTGAGTCTTCAATCTAGACATTTCAAGCTTGTTCTCGTGTCTCTCGACATTGAGCAACTCTTGCTGCTCGTGCAGCTTCAGCTCCGTGTCCAACAAGGAATTCTTCAAAGCGTCTCGTTCCGACAAGGCCGACTGCAGAGACTCGCGACATTCGGCCAACTCGTCAGCCAAGGACGCATTCAGAGACGAGTCGGCTGTTTCCAAAGCATCATCCGAGACCTGTCGATAAGCACCAGTCCATAAATTAATTGAAGAAAATGAGGGCAAATAATGAAAAAATCAATCAAATCAGACAATGAAGTATTACCTGATGCATCTCATCATTAACAATTTGTTGACTTTGCTCCAAACTCTGGTTGTTTGGCGCCTCTTTGTGTTTATCGATCTGTAGTTGTAGTTGCGAGCTCCTCCTGCGCTCCTCCTGCAACTGCGTCTCTGCACTGAGCAACATGTGCTTCAACTTGGCCGTCTCCTGCGTCCTGAAGCCCTCCAACTCGTCCACCGAGTCCCGACAAGCCCTCAATCTCTGCTGACACTCTGTCAAAAACAGGAAATTAGGAAAAGAAGGTTTTAAGAAAATGCCCAAAATTCTACCTTGTCCCTCTTTCTCGAGTCTTTGATTGTCCTGTTGGGCTTCCTTGAGACTCTGTTCGAGATCTTTGATGCGCTCCTTGCGCTTCTCCAGCTTGCGCACGTACACCTCGTAGTTGGCGTTGACCACGTGACGCAGCTTGTCCACCTCCTGCTCCAGATCCTTGACGCGCGACGACTCCGACTCCTCGGGGGACTTGGCGTCCTCCGACGCCTCCGACAAGCGATCCTTCAGCTTCTGGAACACCTCCATCCTAGAATCCGAAGAAATTGCAACAAATTTATGGAGTACAATGAATGACAAGAATAGATTTTAGATGGTTTATTGTTACTTTTGTCAAGTGTTAATGGCTTGTGAAGTAATAGCTGATTATGCGACGACAGGTTCGACTTCGAGATGTCGAGGATGTCCGTGACGTCTACCAGGAGTTTTTGCTCCACTAGCAACGCTGTTTGTAGGTGGTCATTTTTTGTTTACGTTTCTCGCGAACCAACGCTTGAACCAACGCGTTGGCTGTGACCAGCAAAATTGGCGCAAAAAGGCGCCAATGTGCGCGACTTTTCGGCGCTCTTTTTCTACGCGCAAATGTTGCCCTACCTAATATTGAGAATGCTGAAATACTTTTTGTGTTATATTTCGAATAAGGCACTGTAACTACGTTTATATACATACTGTTCGTTTCACGATTCCAATTTCACGTGGGAAAAAACGTAATAATACCAATCGATAGTACTTGAAGTAGTGCATTTCTTGTTTTACAATGACACGATATAAAAGCTCTTGTGAGTCAAGATTTATAATGGAGTGTGCGGTCCCCGCAGCGCCTTAGGGCAGTCATACGACACTCGGGAACGACGACCTTGGTGCATGGATTAACAAATGCAGTCAGGAAGAAAACAAAAGTCTTTATATATACCTGAAAATATACGTTTTCTAATATAAATCGAAATATGAAGAGGTAAAATCTTATAAAGGAGCTTTTTATATTTGCTAATAGATAGAAGAACGAATCGCTCCAACACTGCAACCGCATATGTATTTAGGTAGTGAATAATGAATAACAAACGTACATATATGTACCTTCATAGTGGCCAATAAGCTGTACATACTAGTACATTGGGAATTAGAAGTCAGCAGCGAAAACCATGCAATCGAATAGACGTGGCACTCGACAAATATGTAAATATGTGGATTGCCTGCTATGCTCCAAACCTTGCCTGCTTCGAAAAGGATCAACAAACGTCTTCAATATGTATGATAATGACAAAAAACGAGCACGCAACAAACATAAAAAAAGATCTCGAAAAAAATGCTAGTTGCAACTTCAAACATCTCCTATAATTTAAACAACACTCGTACTTGAAGATGTACGTAATCAAATGAGACTGTTGATGGCCGCGCCCTCTTTGCGCATGCGAATCCGTTCTTGCTCAAGTCGAATTTGCACGCGCAAATCCAGACAGGCCTTCCTTTCCTCTTCGATCTTCGCGCTCAATGACAGACGTGTACTCTGCAAGGTAGTTCATTTGCAAAGAATAGGATCAGATCGATGATTGATTGATTGATTGATTGATAGATTGAGATTTTAACTATACCTCTAGTTCTTTGTTCTCGCGGACCAAGTTGGCAAGGGTCTGCGTCATGGAGTCGGCCTGCGAACTCTTAGATCCGGACAAGGTAGAAGAGGTCTCCTCCGACGAGCTCTCGGAGCTGTCCACTGAACAAGCCCTATTGCAATAACATTCAAAGAGCTAATTGAAACTGAAGCTAAAAATGTAATTACATTAAAAGTTTGTATTAACCTATATTGATAGAGGGTTTGCATGGACGCCAATTCTTCCCTGAGTTCCTCCACCTCCTCCATTTCTCTCGCCTTGCGTCTCTCGAGCTCTTGCTTCAGGGCCAGAAGTTCCTCGTGCTCGAATTGGAGCCTCAAAGTTTCCATCAAAATTGCCTCATCCTCTTTTGCTACACATGTCGAAAATACAAGTTAATAATCAATTCTCATTTCATATGAAAGTTTTCAAACCTTTTGCGTCTTGTTCATTGCTTTCTTCAGCTTTGGAATAGTCCTTGTTGTCACTGAAGCGACTCAAATCTGACGGCAGCACACCTCTAGGAAGACTTTTAGACTTCTGTCTCCCCTGATTCTCATTGTTAGAGGATAAAGGGACGACAGAAGTATTAACTTTATTTACGTGCTTCGGTGTTGCTCTGGTCTTGTTCGGTGCTGGTGGCTTGGGTAGCAAAATGGGGAAGCTCGACTTGGAATCCTGGCTGAAGTGGATTCGTTTCGATGACGACACAGTTGATGGCGGATTGGAGACAATTTCTGTTTGAACTGCTTCATCGGTCATTTTCGACAGGTTGGACGCTTTTGGGGTGCTGGATTTGTCGGATACAATCGGTGCAGGCTCCGTGGGTTGCTCTAAAAATCACAAAGTACAAATTTCAATGGCATAGACGACAGAAATAACGATTGTCTATGTAAATGTTAGAATAAGTACGATGTATTGAAACCTAAGTTGATGATGGTAACGTGAGGGCCAACTTTGCTTGATTGTTTTGCCACTTCAGTCCCTTCCTCTGGTATAGTTGCACTTTTCTCTTTTGCACCGACCACTTCTACTGTAGTTGCACTTTTCTCTCTATCACAGACCACTTCTACCGTTGATACGTGATCGACCTGTGGCTTTGATGCATTACTTGAGGTTGCCTATAGAAAAAATGGTTAAGTTCATATATCCTAACAGAAAAAATGAAATTAATAGATAACCTCTGTCTCTTTGATGTCCTTTTCTACAGTCTTTTTTTCCTCCGAAGCTCCCTCTGTACAAGCGTCCATCTCGTCTTTTTCTTCTTCCACGGTCTTCGTCTTCCCTGGCTCCTCTACCACTTCTTCCTTCTCCAACTGCCCACTCGTAATTTCTCCAGCTTCATTTTCTGTTTCGTCACTTTCATCTCTTTCTTCTGGCTTGTCTTTATCCTTCTTTTTTTGGACTGTTCTGACGCTTCTCGGAGTCTGCAGCTCAAAGTCGATTTCCTCCTCGTAATCAATTGGTTCGTAGCTCTTATTCGGCTCCACTGACGATCCGTCTCTCTTAGCCACTCTGAGTCTCCTCTGCAACACGAAAGGCAAGTGTTACTTCTACATACATAAGACAGGTGTTCGAATTAAACAATCCTAAATATGTTAGTTCTAAGTAAATCTGTATTTTTGCCCTACCCTAAGTTCCGTGACAGCCCGTTGATGTTCCCAAATTTGTTCCTCGCTGCGCTTGCTCGAAGCCCCCGAGGAGATTTGGCTGTGCAACTCGGCCAAAAGCGACTCCTGTCTCACCATTTCGGCCTCGATGGCGTCAATAGAGGTGGGAAGGCGACGAACAAGATCTGGACCCGTCAAAGGAGGAATATATCTGTAGAAGAGTTAAAATCAAATCCATCAATGAACTTTGACAACAGAAATGAGAATTTTTATACGATAATTGACTCCAGCCCACCTCTGGATTACGACGCCCTCCAAAAGTTGGTTTGCATGCCTGAAGAGACAGGCTAGGAGAGGATGACTGATCTGCAGGGTTGGACTGAGCACAATACATACGTTCTGCAAGCTCATCTTGTTCACTTTCTCGTTCCTCACCACGTGCAACATGTGCAGTAAGAGGTAGTCAAAGAGCAACTTGTTACACTCCGGCAATTGGTCGTGCAGTTTCTTCAGTTGCAACAGTTGCTGCTCGTCCCTTAAATCGGCTACTGCCTCGAATTTTGATTGCAATTCCTTGGTCAAAATGGGCTCAGGGAGCTCACGAAGAAACTGTTTCAGCACACTGGCCACAACCGAAGGCTCAAATTCATTAAGATCGACATTGCAACGAGTGTTGAGATCGTCTCTCAACTTCTTCACCTTTGATTTCAACCCTGAGGCTCTGTAAATTCCCTCTTGGTCCAGTCCATGTTTCTCCAAGTGGTCAATACATACTCGAAACACCACAGGGATGGCCAGACCGTCGTGGGAGCGATCACGAGCCACAGCCACGGCCAGAGGCACGCCAAAAAGCGACAGCTGCACTCGACCTACTTATTAGAAAAAAGTTGTAAATTTGTGAAAAACTAATTAAATTTGGATTTTCATTTGCCGTGAGAAGAGTCATCATGGTGTAGTGCACTGGTATGATGTTTACTGTGGTGACTCTTGAAGATCTTGGCTCTCTTCTTAGCCACTTTGTTCCCGTCTGCCGCGTCGTTAGAGGCATTGTGACTCGAAATTGGCTTCGATTGACCGCGTTTACTGTCGTCCTTCTCGCGCTTTGAAGACACAAACTTGAAGCCTTTTGCCTTTTTAGCTGTTTTGGAAGGACTCCTAATAAACAAAATAACAAAATAAAATAATAATGCAAGAGATAAAAAACAAAATATTATTTAAGCTACTTTATGCCTTTGCCACTTTTAACTTACTTTCCATACTCCTCCTCGCCTGATGATCCCTCGGCCAAATGAGCATATTTGGTCTCTTTCTCCGACTTGCTCTTCTTCTCCTTTTCCTTTTCCTTCTTCTTTTCCTTCTTCTCTTTCTTCTTAGAACCCTCAGACTCTTGCATTGGATCGGACAGGTTGTCGTCAGCCATCGCCTTCGTGCCCTATTAAACGATCTCTGTAAATAGACAAAAAGGTAGAAAAATACTGAGTATCTTTATATTTTCTCCAAAAGCCACAAATGTTTTTTCGATTTTGGCTGCAGCAATAACTTGTAGAAAAAATTTCAGTCACAGCACTGTAATGGTTCATGGTTCCGTTTTCATATTGTTTTGGTTCTTGCCCCTGTAACCACTGTATTTTTGCCTTTGTCTTTCAGCACTTTCAGACGGGGAAATTCCATGATAACTGTTGTTCTTTATCCTCAACACGTTTTATGAAGGACATCACTAGTATTGCTCTTTATCCACTGGTGTTGAGCTCACTTGAGGGCACGGCTACATCGAATGCCTCTTCTTCATCCTCAAGCTCGTCGTCGTCCTCCTCCTCCACGTCCACTTCCATGTCATAAATCCGCACTCGACGTCCACTGGCAAACACGAATGCCGACACTTTTCTCCCACCTGAGCAAGTGAACTTCGACAACTGGTGCATGCCCTCAAGTCTGTGAGCTTGCTCCTAAACAGAAAAGCATTATTTAAATAGGCGCAAATCATCAATTTGCCAGAAGTGATGACAAGAGATAGCAAAATGATAAAAGCGAATTTAAATCGTGTGTCACCTTGGGCACAAGATTCTCCAGCTCAAGTGTTGTTTCTTCCATCGCTCGAATCGACATTGCTGCCTGCAATTGCTTGGGCTTAATTGTACTGAGAATTTGCTCGTCGTCCAGATTTAGCTGCCAAATATATTGAGTCTCCAATTGCTGTTCCTTGTTGTTCTCCAGTCTCAAAAGCAGCTCTGTGCCAGTATAAAACTGAGCGTCGAACGCATTTAAAGGTTCGGAAACTCGATGCCAGCAACAAGCAATGTGATCGTTGTTGCCAACTCTGAAACTCAAAACCCTCGATCGCTTTGAATTTGTGGGAGGAAAGACGATAACACCGCACGTGTGTTTGCTATCTGCGTTGCGCAACCGCACGATGCTCGGAACTGATGCACTCTGCTTCGACTACAATTATAAAAATAGAAGTTTAAACAGAATGCCAAAGTAAAAAAAAAGCTTTACATTATTGAGATTAATCGTCTAACACAATCAGTCCCGTACATAAAAATTGAATTTTGACAAATTTGGTCAGACCTGGGAGTCAATGATAACCGAGCCAAGGAGGTTAGCTTCTTCAGTGTGATCCTTATCAAGTCCCTTGAAAACTTTGTTCAAACACTGCTTATACACCTGGTCCTCTTGCAACAACGAACTTTCCTCGTGCACCTCGACAATCAAATCGAGGTCCACCATGTCAGGATTGCTCTTCAGAAAACTTAACCAAGGATTGCTCTCAGAATCAACTTTTGCCTTCAAATTCTTGTTCTTCAAGTACTGCCCAACCTGGTCTAAAGAGCTTGTCTGCGTCTCACTCCCCTCGCTGTCACCTGAGACTTCGAAAGAACTAATGATATCAACCAGACTGGAAATATCCTCCTGAGATACCTGGAGCCAACATAAGAGAACAGTCAATATTTGCAAGTTGGATTACTACCAATGGTTTAAAGTGACTATGAGTGGCTAGTGTCATCAAATTTGCTGACCTTAGAGAGTTCTTCTGGCACTTGCTTCTCCTCGTTCCTCAGCATTTCCGCCTTGAGCCACTTGAAAAAGACTTCAAACTTAGCAGCAGATTCGCAAATGACAGTCTGCAATTCCTCGCATTTCGCCATGAACGACATCGTCTGTTTTTGGGCCAACAGCAACGAAGAAGTGTCCAAACCAAGCTTGGAATACTTGGGGCAAGCCTAGCAAAAGAAAAGGTTTAACATAATTTTTTTTTTCTCGAGTAGCACTGATTCCTTAACAACTCGCTAATGTAAATGCAAAATTGTACCTTCGTCTTGGCCAGCATGTGCATGATGAAGAAGGCGACGGAATTGAGAGCCGAATTGAGATAGTTGGTAATAAGCTTCAAAAGGTTGTTATACGAGGTTTCGACACTCTGCTCCAGTTTCTTCAAGCCCTTTTCGGTTAGTTCATGGGCCAAAAATGCCTTAAGATCCACACTGGTGTGACCAAACACCAGGAGGTCAAGGAAATCTGCTGCCATTGCGCTCTTCGAGCTCTCTTCGCTCGACGTCTTCAGTCGATAATTCACGAGCTTGGCGTCCAACTCCAACACCATTTCACTGAATGCCTCCTGCATGTGATGAACACTTTCGTCCAGATATGCATTCAAACCCTGAAAACCCGTTAAATCATGATGAAAACAGAATATTATAGGCAACACATAGAATAGAACTGTCGGAAATTACATCAATTGATGCGTAGAATTTGGCCAAGCAATGCAGCTGGTGTTGGCAATGAGCTAAAAAGTTCACGTTGACGACGTTAACAATGAGTTCGTTTTCTCCTGCGTTGTTGTTAACATCGCACACTACTGTCAGAGTCGTCAGATCGTTCGCCAAGGCAACACTGCGCACTGAACGTAAAACCTTATTGTTGAGAAGACGTGTGAGATCAATGTTTCCCAAGGGTAAATAACCGTTAATGTGGAAGCAGAGTTTTCCTAATAAAAAGTTCACAGAAATTTAATAGTAAAAAGAATGGAATCCATAGATGAACTAGTCATTGCTTACCTTCAGCAGTGGCAACAACCAGTAAATAAGTTTTTCCAGCATCGAGCTTTCTGGACGATTGGACAGAAGGAGCATTCAAGACGGTACTACTGTTCACCGAGAAGGCTTTGTCCAAGGCTGGCAATTTCTCAAAAAGTCTTCTCATTGTATTGTTGGATTTCAACCCTTCAAAATTGCTTTGGACCAATCTATCTTCTTCATCATCTCCTCTATCACTTTCCTCTTCCAATGCGATCCAAAAGAGACTTCGAACCTCACTCGAAGTCTTGAAGCTGTGCAGGGGCCCTGCGTTGACCATACTGCTTGGTCCGTGTCCAGCTCCCATCATATTGGAATGGGATCCCTCCTGGTCGACGTGCATCAAATGCAGCTCCTTCTCATCTTGGACGAAGACAAACGCCTTGCCATCGGGTCGCCATTCAATGAGATTCGTTTTGGTGTCACTTTTCTTGCTTGACGGCTTCCAGACCCAGACACGTTGCCAATTGAGTCGAAAGAGAGTGAGAATTCCCGTCTCCATGGCCACAGCAACCAAATCCAGACCGGGGCTCCAAGAGAGCAATAGAGCTCTCGGATCCACGGAACGGTCGCCCAAGGCCTTCATAAGCACACTGCCGAAAGGAACGAGAAAGAACTGAAAGTGAGCCTAATTGAAACAAAGAACACTTTGGGCACTTTGGGCATAGAGAACACTCATTCAATATTCGAACAGTTAAAGAGTCCAAAAAAGTGTCCGAACACCTTCAAAGAGAGCAGGATTTGGCCTCTTTCACTTTCCTAATCAACACCAATCACCTTGGCTCAAATCGTAGTTCGGTTCGGTTTCCTCTCAAACACTTTATCAAAGATGTCTTTCAACTGTTATTATCATTCTTGTTTCTCTGTGTCCCTGGGCTCCCAGAGCTCGAATTTGCCGTCCACACTGGCCTCCTGCACGGCCTGACTTCTGTGGGTGCCGTCGCAGAAGGGCCTGTGCTGCGTCTGCTTGCAGTTGCAGAACCAGACCTCGGTGTCCGCGGGCGCGATGTACTTGACGGGCCCGGCCTGCACGAGGTTCTTGATGAGCTGGTTGCGGTGACTGAAGTCGCAGAAGGGCTGCGTCATGCTCATGCCGCAGCCGCACCACGTGTACACGTGGTACTTCTTGACGCGCACGCGCACCGGACGCCGGTCCACCACGCGGCCCAGGCCCGGCTTCATCTCGGGGTCGACGCCCAGCGCCGCCGACGCCGGGTTCCGCAGCTCCGACGCGAACGGCAACTCCGTCTTCGTCCGCCAACGCTTCGCCAAACAAACGCTCGACGTCGACAGCGACCTGCACGACCTCTGCAACAGCGAATTGTACGACGAGAACAACATCAACTTGGACGACATCATCAACGACGACGACGACGAGAACTGCGACGACGACGACAACCACTGACGACAACGACGAGGAGAGGATGGCCGTGGTGGAAAGTTTGTTTGTGTATGTTT
>JAOXNJ010108802.1:0-10095 GCA_028566655.1 Metis holothuriae
GCTGTCCTAGGAGACTTACAGGAAGATCAGTATGTTTTACCTCACCTTACTCCACGAGCGGTTGGCTTCCACATTGTCAGTGGATCGACTCAAAATCAACGAATTTCCATGTGGCATGAGATAGTTAACTACGCCAAGCAGATCTCTTGGCTAGAGCTCATTGGCCTCATCTCAGGCTTGCTTTGTGTATTATATCTCATACGAGAAAGGGTGGAGACCTGGTTCTGGGGGATAGTCTATGTGCTCGTTTCTTTGGTGGTATTTTGGCAAGTACGACTCTATGGAGATTTACTTTTGCACATTGTTTTTCTGGTGCTCAACATCTATGGATGGCGAGAATGGACCAAGCGCAAAGATCAGCGGAGGTTGGAGATTTCTAGCATAGGCGTGATGGGCCTGGCGATATCTGCAGTGGCTATTGCTGGTGGGATTTTTGTTTTTTCGTGGTTTTTGAAGTCATTGCCATTGTGGATTGATAGTGTTCCCCCTCCAGATCTTCCTGTCTGGGATAGTACGACATCGGTGATCAGTGTGGCGGCGATCTGGTGGACGGCCCGCAAGTATCTACAGAATTGGATTTTGTGGTTGATCGTAGACATTCTGGCCACTGGAATCTATGCCTTCAAGGGGATGTATTTTTATTCATTTTTATATTTTATATATATTGGTTTTGCTCTCTGGGGATGGGTGTCCTGGAGCAGATTGTATCAAGCCCAAGAGGTCAGTCGAGTAGCATGAAGCATATCGTCATTACGGGTCCGGAATCGAGCGGGAAGACAACCTTGGCCAAGGCCATAGCCGCCCATTTTGGGGTACCTTGGGTCCGAGAGTACGCTCGCGAATACCTCCACGGATTGGATAGAGAGTACACATTTTCAGATCTGGACACCATGGCGGCGGGACAGTTGAAGTGGGAGGCTTCCGCCAAAAGTGACAATCCCCAGTTACTAGTCTGCGACACAGGCATGCTGGTTTACAGAGTTTGGAGTCTTTTCAAGTATGGAAAAGTGAGTACGTTTGTTGGGAGCTCTTATCAGGCGTATAGCCCTGATTTGTTTCTTTTGGTTGATTGGAAGATTCCCTATGAGGAAGATCCCTTCCGGGAAAATGAAGGGCAAAGGAAGGAGCTCTTTGACTTATATCACAAATTTCTCCTAGCCGATGATCACAGTTTTGAGATCATCTCTGGTGATCCCGAGATACGCCTCGAAAAATCGCTGAGCGCTATTGCCAATTTAGAAAAGTGACTTTTTCAGAGAATTCAAAAACGGCGGGATATCAAAGCTTCCGATGATCTTCAGGTCCTCCCATAAGTTGGTCTCTTCGTCCAAAAACCGAAATATTTCCTGAATTTTATTTTTACCATACATCTGTGAAAATACACGCTCGCCGAGTGCATTGTCATGGTGCAATACACCCAAGAATATCTTGTCAAACCACTGGTGTCGAGCTTGATACAAGCCAGTATCCCATTTTTTGTGTGAAAGCAGATTGTGCACCAGTATTCGAGACATTCTCCGAGCTCTCCTGAAGGAATAGCCCGTGCTAGCTTTCACCCATCCTCCTCCTGCTCCGATCCGAAGGTGGCTCTCTGTACTGGATCGCTCAAAGCGATGGCTAGTCATAGGGATCTGGCCAACCTCATGTTCGAGGATCTCAAATTGGGTTGTTCCTATTTTTTTTCGCATGTATTGTTCAAGGTAGAAAGTATAGGTGTCTGCCTCTTCTATTTCGTCACTGAAATAAGTGAATTCAAGTAGGGCCTCATCAGGAGCATAGGGCAGGACATACATGAAGGCAGTCTTGTCTTTGGGTCGATGCCCAAAATCCATCATGGTAAACTGACTTTCGTCAAATACAGGATTGCGTGTCTTCACGAACCAGCCCCAAAAATGCTGAATCAGGTCGATGCGTTTGTTATCCCCAATCCAGCGATCGACATCAGGTCGGCTATCCAGAAGGACACGACATTGGTAGCTGTCCGCGTCTGTCTTGACCTTTTCGGTTTTTCCGAGTCGCCCAGTCTGAAGGACGGTTTCAGTTTTCCAAGTGATATTCTCGGCAGCAAGGAGCTTCTTTTTGGCGAAAGCATAAAAATCCCTCGAGCGGATCATCTTGTACCGATAAGGTCGTAGGTCGTAAGATTTGTCCAGGGAAGTAGATCTGAATCTAGCCTTTTCCCAACTGTGAAAAGCGATCTCGTCATAGGAATCCTCCCCTTCATACCAATAGCACCAAGTGCGATCATTGCTATTTTTGGGCTCAGGATCTAGTATCAGCACCTTCTGAGAGGAGTCCAAGTCCTGTGCCAAAAACTCCAAGGCCACATGAAGTCCAGCCGCACCCGCTCCTATGATGATATAGTCATAGATCATTGAAATCCAACGAGGATACACTCAAAAGGTTTCATAGCTACGGACTCGCAGTATTGTCTTGTTTTCGTCCTCCATGCAGATCGTTTTGCCATGTCTTCAGCTCTCTCCACTTGGATTGGTCGGCCAACCGCGCTTGTTCAGGCCAGCTCGCTGGATCGTGAAGCGCGTAGATTCTACCAGCTTGTTGTAGTAGACCATTGAGCTCATCTGGGGTCATAGCTGCAAGGGCGTTCCATGTGTCGATGCCAGCCTCATGGAGAATAAGGGCAATTTTGGGGCCGATGCCCTCCACAATTTTGAGATCATCAAGGGCGACCAGTCGACCCATGATTTGGGAGGCTTCGATGAGCGTATCAGTAGTTTGGTCAGCTGTTTTTCTCTGTTCCAGCTTGGTCTCCTTGTCTTTGATCTTGCTTTGGAATTCCTGAATCTCGCGGGTGAGTTGGCGGACTATTTCACTTTCCCTGATTTGAGCCTCAGTGGGTGATTGTTGGGCTTTCGCCAAATGTAAGATATTGGTTTGGGCCTCTTCCTCCAGTTTCAATTGTAGTTTTTGGTGTTTTGCAGCTAGAGACTGAAGTCGTTGTTCGAGGTCGGCAAGCTCAGTCTCAGTTTTGACCAGTTTTTCACTGAGTACTTGGTTTTTTGTTTGAAGTTGAGTATTTTCATGTTTTGACTGAATGAATTTTTCTTTGTACGGAGACCAGATTGTCATCGCCAAGAGATAGCCGAGTAGGAAGGGCAGGAGCAGCCCCAAAGCTATCCACAGCCAGCTCAGGGTGCATACGTGAACATTTGACAATGCCATACTGGAAGAAAGGAGGGAAGTAATGACCATAGTGCTAGTTTGATATATAAATTTCTACGCGGCGGTTTCGGCTCCGACCGTCCAGAGAATTATTGGGGAGACTCGGGCGAAATTGACCGCTTGATGCGACCTCTATTTGTCGAGGATTGGCACCAAGGAGGACGAGTTCATCGCGGATGCTCTCCGCTCGCCATAGTCCTAGTAGTAGATTGCTCGTAGCGTCTCCCGTATTGTCTGTATGTCCCATAAGGAGTATTGTTTGATGCGAATTTAAGTTGTGCAGGATATCTTGTAGGATGTTTTGGGATGCTTCTTTGTCACGCATCAGGGTAGAGTTGTATTCAAATTCGATAGTGCTGAGGGGAGACTTGGTCTCAGGATTCCATTGATCTGGCTTGTCTCCCTGAGGTAGTCGGGCTGATTGTGTGCCTCCAGATGTCGAGGATGAGTCAGAGGGGCTTGAATCGGGAGATTGGCTTTGGAGGGTGGTGTCCAAGGGATTGTCTTGGGCGTCAGGATTGGATGGTATGGTATGAGCGGGGACCGATCCTCCATTTCGAGATAGGGTGGTCTGGATGCGGGTGTCGCAGCAATTGCGTTTCATATTGCCCACCAGCAGGAAGACCAATAGGACGAATATCAAGTAACATATGGCGAGGACCCACCGCATCAAGCTCAGATTGTTTGCCAAATATAAGAATCGGGTCGGTATAGAAACCAACCTGCGATTTGAAGACTAGGCATTCATCCCTGCAGAACTGTCACTGTGACTCGAATTTTCACTTGAATATCGCCATGGCTGTCTCTTGCCATAAGTCAATGACCGCCACACCCATTCCAGAGGTCCAAACCGATATCTCGACAGCCATGCTTGTGACCAGACCAGTTGGACTAGCCATATTCCCAAAGTGATCCACAATTGGCCAGTCCGGTCTACCGTCCCAAACAATCCCAAGCCCACACCAAAAAAGATAAAAACCGCGATCACCGATTGTGCAATGTAGTTGGTCAAGGCCATCTGTCCCACTGCGGCCAGTCTAGATTTGAGAGATTGAAGAATGCTGGATTTGGTCACCAGCATGACGAGGCATACATGACCAAAAGCCACAAGGAGACTCCCCCAATAGTTGAATTGAGAACCCCAAAACATCGAAAACTCCAATGAGAATCCCGCTACAAAATTGCGATACACGCCATAGCTTACAATCGGCAATCCAATACCCCAACCTATTGCCCAGCCTCGGATATAGAATTTTTTGGATTTTTGCGCACTGAATATTCCCCACTTGAAGAAAGCCATCCCCACCAGCATCAAGCCGCCCGCTCTCCAGAGGAAGAGTGTCAGAAACACAAAGGTCTCCAAGAATAAGGCAAGCTCTGAGTTTTGGGCTATTTGTTGACCCAAACTACCAGTGAAACCCTCGATTTCTTGGACGAGTGCTTCCCTGCTCGGTGCCCAAGATTGAGATATCTCCTCCAGCGCCTCGGCGGGCATGTGAGGAATGCCCATCCCAAAGACTAAGTAGATCAGTGAATGCACAGATATAAGTATCACACCAAGAACCAAAAGCCTAGAAGGGCGGAGCTTGCGCAATAGATAGACAATGAGTGCACATATAGCATACGCGACCAGAATATCACCGTACCATATGAGGTGAGCATGCACCAGTCCGATCAAAAGAAGCCAGAAAGTCCTACTGTAATGCAGTCTTGCGGATTTGCCAAATTTTCTCTCCGCATTCTGGGTTACCAGGACAATCCCTGCTCCATAGAGCATCGAGAAGATCGCCATGAATTTTTGGTCCGCAAACACATGGCATAGAATCCAGACCCACTTATTGGCTCCATTCATATCTCCATAGGCCATCGGATTGCTATAGGCCGCACTAGGCATGGAAAAGCTTTGTATGTTCATCAGGAGTATTCCTAGAATAGCGAAACCTCTCAGTATATCCAAGGACTGGATACGTTGTGATCTTTGAGTAGGCTGTATAGTATTTTTCATCATAGACATAAAATAATTGCCGAGTTCTGATTTCTGCAAAGATCATGATCTACTCTCTTTTGAATGACATCTCCTAGTTGTCTGGCTTCAGTCAGTCCAGCCAAATACCAAGAATGGACTCCCTGTGACACCGCGAAAAGTGCGAACAAAGAGAACAAGAACATAGGTCAGCACATTGCTCACCCATTGGTGTCCAAGTTACAGCATATGAATGACCAGTGATTTCAACTATCAGTCGTACAAATACAAATAGATATTGCGAACATTCTTAGATATTTCTTACCTTCATGGCATGAAGAAAGGAATAATGATGGCGTCCCTTGTGATGCTTGTAGTACTGCGGGTGGTTCAGGCACAAGAGGTCATTTTTGAGGACAAGTTTGAAGATTGTTCTGCTTGGACGGCCGTGAGAGGGATGGACGACGCAGATGCTGCTAGCGCCTGGGATTGCGGAGGTACAGCCGATTATAGCGTCGTCACAGAGATGGGCAATGAGGACTGGTTTATTTCTCAGGCGATAGATGTGGAAGGCTTGGAGGCAGCCAGTGTCCGTTTTTTCTTCTTCAATGAGGTAGATCAAGCGACTGATCACAGGGCGCTGCAAGTATTATTTTCGGAGGATTTTTCGGGAAGTTATGATGCCCAAGGAATCCAGGAAGCGAATTGGACTCTGCTGACGGAAATCGACTACAACTACGAGTATGCTCCATTTGGTGCATTGTTGCCAGCGGCAGCTGCGTCCATGGATTTTTCTAGTGAGGCGAGAGCTATCCATCTCGCCTTTCTGTATGAGGGTGGTCAGGGTCTGAATTCAGAGTGGCAGATAGATTCAGTTTCCTTGGTGGCCGATTATTATCGCAGTATTGATGCTACCGCTGTATGTGAGGATCTGCTCTTGGAGCTAAGGAGTTTGATTTCAGAACAGAGAGTCTTGCCCTATACTTCAGATGTTGCATTTGATATATGGGATGCTTTTCGCGCCACGGATGTGGAAGGGGTAGGGGAGTCGATGGACTATACGGTATGGGATATGACAACAGACCGTCCTGGACAGTCAGATATTCACGAGTTTGACTTTGAAGAGAGAGATATGGGTTCGGGTGGTGGATCGGAGGGAGGAGTGTACAACAGGGATCACGTCTTTCCGCGAGCTTGGTGGGGAGGAGGCTCAGGGCCAAATGATGAGATGTTTTTTGATCTATGGAATCTAGTACCGATGGACAAGTATATCAATGGTGCCAAAGCATCCCACCCTCTCGGGGAGGTCAATTCCGGTCAGATCACAACTACCAATGGGACGCGCATAGGCAATTCGTCTAGCTTTGGAAATACCGTTTTCGAGCCGATAGACGAGTACAAAGGTGATTTTGCTCGGATGTTCCTGTACATGGCAGCAAGGTATGGTGATAGAATGCCTATTTGGCTTGACCAAAACACCTTGACCGAAGGGATTCTCTCCGGAGACTCCTTCAGAGTGTACGAGGAGTGGTTGGAGTCGACTTTGCTCCAATGGCACGAAGATGATCCCGTCAGCGACAAAGAAAGAACGAGAAACGAGACCATCTTCACCCTTCAGGGAAATCGCAATCCATTTGTCGATCATCCAGAGTGGGTATCAACTATCTGGGACTTGTCGCCCTGTGTGGTGAGTACCCAAGATATACAAGGCGGCAAAGTCGCTCTAGAGGTCTATCCCAATCCTGTCTCCCAATGGGTGGAAATCGCACTCGCAGATGAAACACCCATCGTCGATATCCAGGTCTACGATATGCTAGGCAGATGGGTCGACAGTCCTACCCAAAAACGATGGTCGGTCAGCGACTATGCGGCTGGTCGATATACTCTTGTCGTCCTAGATCAGCAAGGAAGGCAGTACTCAGGACACTTTGGGAAGATCCGGTGACGCAGGCTCCTGATATTTTTGGACGAATTCCTTCATCTCCTCGACCATAGATGGGCTGCCAATCACGATACTTGCGCGCTGGTGTATATCGTGAATATCTAGATCCAGGATACGTTTGAGGTTGCAGTCGATAGCTTTGCCACCCGCTTGCTCTACGATGAAGGACATAGGATTGCATTCATAGAGCAGTCTCAATTTGCCGTGAGGGTACTTGCGCGTATTGGGATACAAGAAGATGCCCCCTTGGAAAAGAATGCGATGAATATCCGATACCATACTACCGATGTAGCGCAATCGGAGATTCAAGTCAGAGCAGTAATCGATGTAGCGACGCATCTCCACATCAAATTTGAGATAGTAGCCTTGATTGACCGAGTAGTACATCCCTTTTTCTGGGATCTTCATATCCTTGTGAGACAGACAAAATTCCCCGATACTAGGATCCAAAGTGAACCCATTGACTCCACGTCCCGTGCTGTAGACCAAGATGGTTGAGGTGCCATACAGCACATAGCCAGCAGCGACTAGATCACTACCAGCTTGCAAGAAATCTTCCATGGTGCAATCTCCAGTGACGTCAGATTTGCGCCGATAGATTCCGAATATCGTCCCTACGGAGACATTGACATCGATATTGGAGGAGCCATCCAGCGGGTCCATGACGAGCACGTATTTGCTCTCCTTTCCCTCTTGAGAGGGCACCTGGATGATGCCTTCATTTTCCTCTGATGCGATTCCACAACACTCACCACTGTTGGAAAGACAATCAATGAATTTCTCATTGGCATAGATGTCTAGTTTTTTGACTTCGTCACCGCTTTCATTGGTGTTGCCGTGTTTGCCCAAGATATTGACGAGTCCAGCCTTGTTTACTTCCCGATTGACGATTTTGGCGGCAACGCCTATATCCCGAAGGAGACCCGTAAGCTCGCCAGTGGCATAACTAAAATCCTTTTGTCTTTTGATGATGAATTCATCTAGTGTGACTATTCTATCCATGATTCTTTGTTGTGGGCTCCAAAGGTATGACAATTGAGTGTATGTGTCCTCTGCTGATGGCTTTCGCCAAATGGAGATTTCGCCAGACGAGATGTGTGGATGATTGCTTGCTTGACTTCTGATCTCTACCAAAATCTCCCAACGAAAAACGAATACTTGACAAGAGAAAAGGGAAATCTCAAGCCAAGAGCCCCCAGGAAACACAGAACGCACAAAAAATTACTAAAAAGATGAGAACACAGACTGTGGAATTGTTATTTTTGGGTAGAACAAAGGACTATGTATGGAAGAACCCTATGTGAGGGTAGTTTCTGAAGCCAAAGATTTTGATCAAGCTAGGCTACTTTTTTTGGATTATGCTGGGGCCTATGGTTTGGATCACGACTATCTCAATTTTGATTTAGAGCTCAACACCTTGGAGCATCTCTATGTGTCACCAACAGGGAGGATTCTGTTGTGCTTCGAAGAGGAAGAAAAAGAAGCCTGGGGTATGGCTGCATTGCGTTTTCGCGACCGAGGAGTCTTCGAACTCAAGCGAGTTTTTTTGCGTGAGCAAGAGAGAGATATCGCCAACACCCGATGGCTGGTGGAGCAAGCGATTGATAATGCGCGCCAGATGAATGCCAACGGACTAGTGATCCATCTCATACCAGAGATGGCAGAGACAGTGGTGGCTTGTACGGCATTGGGATTTGAAGAATCAGAGGCCTATCAGCCAGGTCCTGAGGGGTCGATTTATATGTACAAGGACTTTTGATCGCCCTGCGAGGAAGACTCTTGTATTGATAATGATTAGTTAATATTTGCAGGTGTTATTCAATTCGTGAAGAAATACTTATCTTTGTGTTACAGTTTTTTTTCTCTTTCCAGATTCTTCAGATGTAGAGTTTGTATCGATAAATGAACTCTGTGTTTTTTTTATTTTTAATTTTTATTTTAATGAACATTTTTGTTGCAAAGCTATCCTGGGATACCAATGAGTATGCCTTGGAGCAGGCGTTTCAGGCTTTTGGTGAAGTCGAATCAGCCAAAGTTATTTATGACCGTGTCGAAAACAGATCCAAAGGATTTGGGTTTGTAGAGATGCCCAATGATGAGGAGGCCAACAATGCCATTGAGGCACTGGATGGATCTACTCTAGATGGTCGCAAGATCGTCGTGAAAGAAGCGCGTCCTCGCGAAGAAAGAAGTGGAGGAGGTCGTCAAGGTGGATACCAGAGAGGTGGAAACCGTGGCGGATACGATAGAGGAAACCGCTACTAGTAGAGAATATTTGGACTTCATAGATTTTATATCTAGGAATTAGAGAATATTTTACCAAAGTGAATTTCATTTGGCGAAAGCCAGTGATGAGAAACTAAGAAAGGTTTGCAAGAAATTGTGAACCTTTTTTGTGTCCAGACGTGTTTGGTACATCCCCGATCGATACGGACGGGGCTGCTAGCTAAAAGAGCAGTAGAAAATTGACACTTTGGGGCTGACCGGTATTGACAGGAGATGTATCGTTATAGTAAGCATGTCGGAGCACGATTGTTCACTCCGTCAACAAATGATGATCGAACTTTACATGGCAACAACAGCTATGCAATCGCTGCCTAATTGAAAGATTAGAGTAGCATTTATGCCCTACGGTTGATGTCTGATACACATCGTAGCGCGTATCGAAACCCTCAGGCTAGGAAAGTAAGGGTCTCGTCGCTTTCCGAAATTTGAGAGAATAAGCTAGTAGAGTAGTGGTCGACTGACTACCTGCTGGACGAAAATCTGACAGTAGACTAAGCATGTAGAAGGCTATATCGGCCTTTCTCTGGACGTGGGTTCGATTCCCACCAGCTCCACCAAGTAGCATAAAAAGCCCGCCTTCGCGGGCTTTTTGCGTAGTGTGCAGGTGATCGAAAGCTTAGAGCATTGAGATGCCTACAACCACTGAAGTCAAGCAAGGACGGCTATTTGTGCAGTTTCTGATTTTTATGTTAGTCTTCTGAGCGGAGACCTATCTTTGGCC
>JAOXNJ010108802.1:10195-21906 GCA_028566655.1 Metis holothuriae
GAAGTCAAGCAAGGACGGCTATTTGTGCAGTTTCTGATTTTTATGTTAGTCTTCTGAGCGGAGACCTATCTTTGGCCTCTGAACGATGAGTCCATGTACGAGATCTATCTGCCCGTAGGAGATTACTATTTTAGAGAATTTCGAGAGGAGGATGCCGAGGGACTATTTGCCTTGGATGCGGACCCCGAGGTACACAAATACTTGGGTAATAAACCGATAATCCATATTGATCAATCAAAAAAGATCATTCAGGACGTCCGAGCACAGTACAAGAGATACGGTATCGCTCGATGGTGGATCATCGAATCGCTGTCAGGTGCTTACGTAGGCTGGGCAGGCTTGAAATATGAGACCAAGTTGCGGGATTTTTCCTATTGGGATCTGGGGTATCGTCTACGACAAGAGTATTGGGGTAAGGGAATTGCCACCTTGCTTTCTAGGGAGGCCATTCGCTATGGATTTCAAGAGATGTCTCTCCCGACTATTTGCGCAGCAGCGCATATAGAGAATGCAGCCTCGCTGAGGGTGCTGGAGAAATTGGGTTTTAAGCCAGCGGGGATCTTTGACTACGAGGGTATTTCTTGTCGATGGCTGGAGTTGCAAGCCAGTGATTGGCTCGCCGAGTACCAAGGACTCTGAGGACAAGAGTGTACTTTTGGGACAAACACAGAAGTATGGCACATTTGATAGCTCCGTCCATTCTAGCGGCAGATTTTCTCAACTTACAGAGAGATTTGCAGATGATCAATTCGAGTGATGCGGATTGGTTGCACGTGGATATCATGGATGGTCATTTTGTACCCAATATCTCGTTTGGACCAGCGATAGTCTCCCAGATGGCAAGTGTATGTGAGAAGCCCTTGGATGTTCATCTCATGTTGTCAGATCCAGATGCATATCTTGAGGCTTTCGCCAAATCCAATATTGCTAGATTGACGATACATGAAGAGGCCTGTGTTCATCTACATCGCAGTCTCGAGAAGATCCATGCTCTGGGCCTATCAGCGGGTGTGGCAATCAATCCACATACCCCGGTGTCTAGTGTCTTTGAGGTACTGGATCTAGTGGACTTGATCTGCGTCATGTCTGTGAATCCTGGCTATGGAGGTCAGAAATTCATCTATAGAAGTATACACAAGATAGCGCAGCTCAAGGAAGAAATCGCCAGTCGCAATCTCGAGGTACATATCCAAGTCGATGGTGGGGTGGGGCTTCAGAATGCCGAGAAGATCCTCCAAGCAGGGGCAGATGTCCTAGTTGCTGGGAGTAGCGTATTCAAGAGTCCTGATCCAATCCAGACTATACGTCAACTCAAGGAGATCCCTTACCGACGTGCCCTGTAGGCACAAAAAAAGACCCTTGCGAGAAGCAAGAGTCTTTATTTTCATTCGGTGAAGTAATTCCTAGTCGTTGTAGACGCTCTCTTTGTTGAAGTGTTTTGTAAGGAGGTAGTAGAACATTGCTCTGTACTTGTTGCGGTTGCTAGATCCCAAGATCTCCACTACTGCGTCCAATCCGCCTTGAAGATCGTCATTATCTGTAAGGCCGAGCTTATTCTTGAGAAAGTTGTCTCTCACTCTGTTCATTTCTTCCGTGTCAGTGGAGGATACCTTGCTCGCATCAGTGTTGTAGATTGATGGTCCGAGACCTTTGGCTACTTTGCGAAGTAAATCTTCGTCAAAAGAAACTCCGAGTTCATTAAACTCAGACTTGTACGTGTCTATGCACTCTTCAAATTTGCTCATTAGATAAGTTTTTTTAAAATTTCGCGTAAATGTATTAAAAATTTGTATGTGTAAGACGTTTTACTGCTGTGAAAGATACATTTAAAGATTATTTAATATTTGTAGGGGATTTCTTGTTGTTGATCGTTGCATAAGTCATGCAATGGTGAATAGACTTTTGCGTTGAGATCGTGATTATATATGGAGTTGAGAAAGAAGCTCTTATTGTTGGTGTTTTCTATGATCTGGGTGGCGATTTCGGTTGCCCAGGAAGTTGTGGAGGGTTTAGATCAGGACAGCGTCGTGCAGATTTCTGTCTTGAAATCTGACTATTCCCGCTTGAGCAAATTGGATAGCACTGGTCAGTTCTTGCGGGGTGATGTTGTCTTCTTGCACGATAGCACCTATCTCTATTGTGATTCTGCGTACTTGTTTCAGAATACAAATTCTTTGCGTGCCTACGGCAATGTGACCGTTCTCCGAAGCGATACTATGAAGATGTTTGGCGATTCATTGTATTATTATGGAGATTCTAGTGTAGCGATCGTCTACTCAGATGTGGTGATGGAAAGTGGGTCGAAAAAATTGTCGACAGATATATTGACCTATGATATCCGTCGGGATATCATGAGATATGCGGGTCCTTCGGTGCTTTCTAGCGAGGAAGGGAAGTTGTATTCGTACAGAGGCATATATTATAGGACTGTGGATCTTTTTCGTGTAGCCGATAGTGTTTCTTTCGTGAGTGATAGCCTCAATCTGCAGACGGATACGCTAGGCTACCAGGTGAGGTCAAAAATGGTTCTGTTTGAGTCCGCTACGGACATACAGATGGCTATGGGAGAGGTCTATTGTGAAGATGGTTATTTTTCTATTCCCGATCGATATGCAAGTTTTGAGCAGAATGCAAGATTTGAAGGAGATAGTCTTTTGGCGAAAGCCGATCGCATCGAGTACTTTGACAAGGTCGATAGTATCGCCCTCTCCGGAGATGCTCAGTATGAATCGAAGGATTTGCGTGCTCAGGGCGACGTCATCCAATACAATCGCGCTTCGGGAGATGGGAGGGTGATCGGGGAGGGTTTTGTCAGTACCAAGGACAGTGAGGTCGCTGGGGATGATTTGTTTTTCAATACTCTGACTGAGTCCTTCCGCAGTGATACGAGGTCGAGTTATGATGGTGGGGATTTTGTATTGGACGCCGATCGCATGTTCTATCAGGAGTCGATCAGTAGTGTTGGTTTTGCATTTGGGGAAGTGAGATATCACGATACCGTGCAGGGAATTACTATACTTACAGATACCTTGTTTTTTGATCCTGACCAGAAATATGCGAAAGCTTTCGGACCGGCTCGTTCTCTGATGCAGCTGGAAATGGAGCCGGGGGACTCACTATACATTAGTGCGGATACCTTGCTTTCTTACCAAGACCAAGATAGTTTTCAGCATTTTGATGCTTTCTACGATGTGCGTATTTGGAGTAGTCAGTTTACTGGATTGTGTGATTCACTGAGTTATCAAGACCAGGATAGTCTTTTTCGCTTTTGGAAGCTCAGTGCGGATCAGCCAGTGGTATGGATGGATACTACCCAGCTCACGGGGGATTCGATCGCCGTGCGCATGAAAGACAACAAGGCGGACAAGATCGAGATCCGACAGAGTTGTCTCATCGTCACGCGCCTTACGGATCCTTACTATCAGCAGATCAAAGGAAAGACTATCGATGGGTTCTTCTTGGACAATAGCCTCGAGGAGGTCCTCGTCCGTGGCAATGCCGAAAGTATCTATTATATCCAGGACGAAGATGGTACATTCATGGGTCTCAATAGGAGTATCAGCGGTAGCATCCAAGTAGAGCTCGATAGCAACGCGATATCCAAAATCGTGTTTTTGAAAAAGCCCACCTTGAAGTATTGGCCTATGAGTCAGTATCTCCATACGACAGACAGGCTGGAGGGCTTCAGATGGAGGGCAGGGGAGAGTCCACAGAGTGTCATAGATTTGCGCAATCCTACAATCGTGTATCGTGAAGAAGAATAGCCTATTCTATGTCTTGACTTGTGTATTCGTCCTCTGGTCCGGATTTGTCTCAGCAACGGAGGTGGATTGCGATAGATTCGAGAAGCTCCTGCAAGAGGAAAAGTATACTCAGTTGATCGAAGAACTGCATGCTATAGAGGCCTCTGGGGAGCATTCGGCTTCTATGTACAGACTACTCGGATACAGCTACTCTATCATGGATCAGTCAGTGGAGGCGATATACCACTATGAGAAGGCGATAAAGTGGGGGCTTCCGCCAAATGCCATCGAGAAGGAGCTGATGGAAGCAGAGCAACGGGCAAAGTTGCCTTGGAGCGAGAAGCCAGAGTTTCTTGTTGCCCGAATCTGGAAAGGGGGCAGAGATCTTCTACTCTCCAATCAGTGGGCGGTGATGATACTCTTCTGGATCTTGATCGGGGCGGGATTGTACTATTTCATCCCTCTATGGAGGAATGGAGCGGGCCTCTCTCAGAAGTTTTGGATCGCTTATTCATTCCTTGGCTTGTTGGTCGCGTCGCTGGCGATCTCCCGATACCAGTATGAGAAGTCGGAGGATGAAGCCATCGTGATGGAGCTCATACAATTGTATGCAGCGCCAGAGACAGAAAGTGAGCTGGTGCGATTCGTTCCACCAGGGACCAAGGTGGAAATCCTTGATTCATTTGATGGATGGTCTTTAGTGCTTCTACCCAACTTGCAAGAAGGATGGATGCAACCATCTGCATATCGGGTGCTTTGATGGCCCGTATGGATTTTATTCTGTGGGCTGGAGAGGACAGTCCATTGTGTATTGCCTCTTGCACCAAGTTATGAATAGAGCACTTTGTGAGTTTGCGTTTTGTTCATCTAGGGTCTTGTCCTTTCTTTTGATAAGTATTTGAGACCATAGTATCTAGGTGCGCTTGCGGACTCCAAAGAGGAGCTTCGCCTTCATCTGGAGGATGAGGAAGTGGATAGTCTTGTTTCCCAATAGATCTTGAACCGTGCATACAGGTTCCTTGAAGATCGTACTGCACTGATTCTTCTGTTTTTATTTTCGATTTTTTACATATTAAGATTTTTTGGCATACATTTTGCATTTGCCGTAAGGTAGAAACACATTAGAATTTTTTTTAATGTGAAGATTATTACAACCATACTAAAAGTGCAGAACATGAAGTTCAACGTTTTATTCAGCTTGAGCTCGTTGCTTATCCTAGCAACGTCTTTCGTTTGGAGACCTTCCGAGGAACCAGACGAGACGATGGAAATTTCTTCGATGATTACACCCGTGGCTATATCTTCGGTGTGTGTGACAGCAGACTGCTCGTCTGCTGAGATCGGACTCACAGGACTTACGGGTCTTCCATGTCCCTGTGTGCCTGGGCTCACGGATGACATTCAGGTCACTGTTTCGTTTCCGCTTCTTGCGGGCGGTAGTGTCAATCTCTCAGAGACGGTCAATACCAATTGTGAATCCACTGTGATTTACAATATAGTGTTGCCAGCGGGAGTTGATTGTAGTGGAGATATCCAACTCATCAATGTCGTCCAAGATCCCGACAATAGTGATGGGGCGGGAACTTGTCCACAACCGGTGCCCTTTAGTTCCTTGTTTGTATCGCTTGGGCTCAATCCTGTGGCGGAAGTCAATGGTCCCTATGGGCCTTTTTGTGTAGACGACCCCAACATAGTGCTCAGGGGTAGTCCTGGGCCTGTGGCATTTCAGACGGGATTCTGGACTGGACCAGGGGTGACGGATATGTCAGTCTTGGATTCTGTAGCTATATTCGATCCCGAACTGGCTGGACCAGGGGTGCATATGATAGAATATCAATTTACCGATGAGACAGGTTGTATAGGTATGGATACAGCTCTCATTGAGGTATTTGAGTCTCCACTTGCCAATGCAGGAGATGACACTGTTTTTTGTGCCAATGAGGTGATGCAATTATCGGCAGCTGTCTCTGGCGGCGTCCTACCTTATACTATACTATGGACTGCGGACAACGGAAGTTTTGACGATCCCACGGATCTGGAACCTGATTTTATACCGGGCGCTGCAGGTGTAGACCAATTGGTCATCACTGTAGTCGACGTCAATGGTTGTACAAGTACAGATACAGTTCTTGTCGACGTGCTAGAGGCCCCATCAGTAGATCCAGGGGGAGATACCTCGGTCTGTACCAACAATGAAATTCAGTTTTTTGCCAATGCCTCTGGAGGAAGTGGTCCCTATGTATATAGCTGGATAGCCAATGGAGGCACATTTGACAATGCTGCCATTGCCGATCCTGTGTATACCAACAATACTCCAGGTGCGTATAATATCACACTTTTTGTGATAGACCAAAACGGATGTCAAGTGGACAGTACCTTCGAGATCATCGTGTTGGAAGCTGCATCTATTGATCTCGGAGGCAATCAAGTTCTTTGCTCCAATGGTCAGTTTGATTTCGCTCCCAATGTTGCCGGTGGGCAGATGCCCTACACCTATGCATGGACTGCGACAGGAGGGACTTTTGATGATCCTACTTCCGCGACTCCAGTCTATACCAACAATACCCCAGGAGCATACAATATCACCTTGGCTGTCACCGAAAATGGAGCTTGCACGACGACAGAAACCATAGTGATGACGGTATTGGATTCTATCGTTCTCGATATGCCAGACCGCTTCTTGACTTGTGAGCAAAGCTCTAGAGTTCTCGATGTAAATGTATCGGGAGGTACAGCTCCATATACTTTCCAGTGGAGCAATACGGGTGGCAACTTTGTGGATCCATCAGTGGAGGATGCTACATTCCAGTCGGCGGGACCAGGTCTCAATCTAGTGACCTTGGTCGTCACAGATGCATTTGGCTGCCAAGCCGTCCAAAGCGCTATCGTCGAAGTAGGTACTGATTTTACATTGGACTTGGGGGCTGATGCCAATATGTGTGACAATGCACCATTCCCCTTGAATGCTACCCCTTCTGGTGGTAACCCACCGTACACGTTTTCTTGGGTAGCCAATGGAGGTAGCTTCGATGATGCATCTATCCAAAATCCCGAGTACACCAATAACACACCGGGTACCTATGAAATAATACTTTCAGTGACAGATTCATTTGGCTGTAGCCAAATGGATACTATCAATATCACAGTGAATGAAGGCCCGATCGTAGATGCAGGTCTGGATCGGACGATCTGTAATGATGAGCCCATAGTGCTGTCCCCTTCAGTAGTAGCACCCAATGGTCCTGTGACCTACTTGTGGACGGCCAATGGAGGTGGATTTAGTGATGCTACTGTTCCCAATCCCAACTATAGTAGCTTCACGGCAGGCATGTACACTTTGGTCTTGACTGTGACCGATGGATTTGGCTGTCAAGCCAGTGATAGTCTTCAAGTACTGGTCAATCAAGAGCCATTTTTCCAGAGCTGTCCTGATACTTTGTTTTTTGGCACAGACCAAGGGCAATGCGGGGCTTTTGCCAACTGGCAAGCTCCTGTAGGGCTGGATCATTGCAATCTGAATGTGACGGTAACTCAGACCTTTGGTCCAGCGCCCGGATCTATGCTCTTGACGGATACGATCTATCGTATCGAGTATACAGTAGAAGCAAACAATGGCACTGGAAACTCGGCAACTTGTGGGTTTTTTGTGGTCATTCAAGATACGGAGTGTCCGGACTTTGTGGCTGGATTGCCACAAGATGTGACAATAGCATGCACTGAGCTTCCAGAACCCTTTGAAGTAGTGCCTGAGTGGCATACTACAGACAACTGTACCGAAGCGGCAGATATCAGCATAGAATTTGTAGAGGATACGACGGATATCACCTGTGATAATTCGTTCGTGATCAAGAGATATTGGACTGCTACGGATCTGGAAGGTAACGCATGTACCTACACACAGAAAATCACGATCAACGACACGATAGCTCCTAGCTTTGAGATGGCTGGAGATACTACGCTGAGCTGCCAAGACTTGGCTTCCTTCCCGATGCAGATCTCTGGGGCCAGCGACAATTGTACCCCTGATTCCCTTCTGATAGCAAGTTTTGTGGATAGTACCAACCAGGGTGCGTCTGCTGATTCTTGCGATTTCTATACTTATACCATATGGAGGACCTATGAGGTATCAGATGCTTGTGGAAACTCAAATGCGCAGACCCAGCGAATCGATGTGGTGGACAATGTGCTGCCTACGGCGATCTGTCGTGTGGATACGATATATCTCAATGAGGAGGGATATGCCATCACGAGTGTAGAGAGAGTCAACGATGGAAGTATGGACAATTGTGCTCCTGATTCTGTCTTGAGCCTGAGACTCAGTAGAGATACTTTTACGTGTGCCGATATAGCTGGAGCAGAAATAGTGTTGTACGCGTTAGATCCCTGTGGGAATGAAGGCGCCTGTGTCACGGAAATCGTGGTGTTGGATACCTTCGTGCCAGAGATCCTGTGCCCTGCGGATCAAGTGATCACCTTGGCGCCAGGAGAGTGCAGCGAGGTCTATCACTTCAGTCCGTTTATAGAAGACAACTGTGAGGTAAGCTGGACGAGTGTGCCTGCGAGTGGTAGCGATCTTCCGATAGGACAACATACCATCGAGGTCACTGCGATAGACTCGGGAGGAAATACAGCCAGTTGCTCATTTGAAGTAGAGATATTGGAATTTCCAAATCCTATCACGAGTATGGCTTGCAACAATCAGATCAATATCAGTCTGGATGCCAACTGCGAGGCTAGTGTCAATGTAGATGCGGTTCTTGAGGGAGGTCCTTATGGATGCTATGATGATTTTGACTTGGTCATCACGGACCCAATATCAGGGGATACTATAGAGGGACCGCCTCATTTCGGTCTTGATGATATCAATAGGCTCTTCACCGCTACGGTGATCAACCCAGAGACAGGACTATCCTGTTGGGGGACCATCTTGGTAGAGCAAAAACTTGATCCTGAAATGATCTGTCCAGCGGATACTATCATACCTTGCAATCATACTGCAGATGTGAGTCTGATGGGGATGGCCGAGGTGACGAGTTGTGAGCCTTCTTTTGAGGTGAGTTTTCAGGATGCGATCACAGACAATGGCGCTTGTGGTACTCCACGAAGAGAAATAATCCGCACATGGACGGTAGTGGATGAATCGGAAAATGAAGTGAGCTGTATCCAACGAATCGAGATAGCTAGATTTGATCTAGATCAGATCGAGTTTCCATCGGATAGATCTCTACCACTAGACAATGCGATCTCCTGTGTGGAGGTAGGTATAGATTCATCGATCACAGAGCCCGAGTTTACGGGTATGCCAATGATTCAAGGCAATCTCTTGGATCCTGAGGAGCAGACTTTGTGTGATTTCACCATGAGCTACTGGGACAAGGTGCAGCCTGGCTGTGGCAATTCATTCACGATCTTGAGAGAATGGAAAATCACCAATGTCTGTGAAGAACTCAATGAAGGCAATCCAGTCATTCACGTTCAGTTGATCCATGTGGTCGACGACATCGCTCCTGTGATTACATTTCCTCAGGATGTGACGCTGAGTGCTGGTAGTTATGATTGTGTGAGTAGCTGGTCTATTCCGGACCCTGTGGTAGATGATTGTTCGCCTTTTACATTTGCGGTGAGTACTACTGCGGGTGAGATACTTGATTTGACACCTGGATTCGTCCTTACGGATTTGCAAGAGTCAGGTGCCGAACTCACCTATGTGGTAGAAGATTTTTGTGGAAACATAGCGACTCATACCATCGTGATCACGATCGTAGACGATCTGGCACCTACGCCGGTTTGTGATGAATTTACTGTAATCAGTCTGACTACCGAGGGAGTAGCCAAAGCAGCAGCGGAGAGTTTTGATGATGGAAGCCACGACAATTGCGGGCCGGTATATTTCAAGACGATCAAGAAAAAAGATCTATGCGGTACGGACAATGGATCCGTAGATGGATCAGGTATCTGTGAGAGCTGCAGTGGAATCAACGGTGATGATGACTCCTTGTTGGTAGGCAATCAGGTATATTTTGATGATTATATGTTGTTCTGTTGTGAGGAAGTGGGTCAGGATGTGACAGTGATTCTGCGGGTCTTTGATGTAGATCCTGGTGAAGGGCCAGTAGCACCATCTCGTATGGGTCCAGGAGGAGATCTAGAGGGTCGATTCAATGACTGTGAGGTGACCGCGTCTGTACAAGATGAGATCCCTCCATTCTTGACTTGTCCGCCCAATATCACGCTGAGCTGTGATTTTAGTTATGATCCTGAGGCTGTAATGACCTTGGAGGATCGCACATTTGGCACTATGGTGACCAATAGTGCGGATAGACAAGATGTCGTGGTGCTCGGGCATCAAAATCCAGTATTCCCAGATGATTTTGTGTGGGGTAGTGACGGTCTGGCAATGGACAATTGTGATGTAGTTCTGGATATTGCGGTCAGTGAGGACATTTCCTGCGGACAGGGAGAGATCAGAAGGACATTCACAGCCACGGATATAGCTGGAAACGAAAACAGCTGTACGCAAAGAGTGATTTTTGAGTCCTTTGATCCTTTTGGGGACAACGACATCCTCTGGCCAGCAGATGTAACGATCTCTGATGTCTGTGTAGAAGACATCCTCTCGGATGATTCATTTGGCGGAAGCCCTGACTATGGTGCAGATGTCTGTAGCGACGTATTGATGAGCTCCGAAGACGAGATTTTTGTCAATGATGCGGATGGATGTGTGAAGATATTCCGTCACTGGAGCTTGATCGACTGGTGTCAATTTGATGCGAATACAGGTGAAGGGGAGTTTGAGTACACACAGGTGATCATCGTACAGAATTTCACGAGTCCGACTTTCGAAAACTGTGAAGATGTAGTAGTCTGTGATAGTCTGGCGGAGGATTGTACGACTTTCGTCGAATTGGTGATCAATGCGACGGATGATTGTACGCAGGATGAGAATTTATTGTATAGTTATGCGATTGATTACTTCCATGAGGATGATGGAGATCCCAATGATTTTGACGCGGACGTTTCTTCGGCGGGTCAGTTTACGGTGGCAGAAGGAGGGAATGATGCGAGTGGAGTACATCCTTTTGGTGTCCACCGAATGAGATGGTTCGTGGAGGATGGATGTGGCAATGTGGAAGTCTGTGAGAAATTTCTCGATATCAGAGACTGCAAGGCTCCTACTCCCAAGTGTTTTTCTGGAATCGTGACGGTCTTGATGGATGTAGTGGGTAGTGTGACGATAGTGCCGGAGGACTTTGATGCAGGAAGTACAGACAATTGTGGTGATGTCACGTTGAGCTTTAGCGAAGATGTCACAGATACAGAGCTTACCTTGACCTGTGACGATCTAGGTGATCTGACCCTCGAAATCTGGGTGACGGATGGATTTGGGAATCAAGCTTTCTGTGAGACCTTCGTATTTCTTCAAGACAATTCTGGTGCTTGCAACAATGCTTCTGGGACAATCGGAGGATTTGCTCTCACACAGAATGATGAAGGTCTCGAAAATGTGGAAGCTCGACTATCTTCCGATGGGACAGGCATGATCCAGCAGGTGATGACGAGTCTGACGGGTAGATATATATTTAGTGAGGTGCCATTTGGCGGAAGCTATACTATCGACTTGTTCAAGAATGACGACACCGAGAATGGTATTTCGGTATCTGATATTTTGGCCATCCAAAGTTTCCTTTTGGGATCGAATGACTTGGAGTCTCCATATCACTATTTAGCGGCCGATGTCAACAATGATGGTGCGGTCACAGCACTTGATATCGTCGAAATCCGGAGAGTACTCCTTGGTATCAATACTGAGTTTCCCAACAATACGAGTTGGAGATTTGTGGATGCCACACAGAATTTTGCTGATCCAAGTTCTCCATGGCCTTTTGATGAGATTGTGGAGGTAGACAACTACAGCGAGGATCCGCTGCTGGGACAGGATTTTGTGGCAGTCAAGGTAGGAGATCTCAA
>JAOXNJ010109025.1:0-11557 GCA_028566655.1 Metis holothuriae
GGGTCGGCGCGCTGGCGGGGGGCGTGGCCCCGCGTCTCAGTGCGGGCGACAAGGACCGCGAGAATGGGCGTGGCCCTCTGATCTCGAGATGGTTGGGAGGCGTGGCGGGCGAGGCTCGACGTCGCTCCCGATCCACTGCTAGTTCCAGTTGAAGACGTTGTCGCTCCACAAAGCCTCGGTGACGATCTTGATCGAGCTCATCCTTACCAACCTCATTATTTTTCACGAAACGATCACGATTTTCCTTCAAACCACTCATTTTTTCGTTAGTTAGGATATAAGGACGAACAATGTATGATTGACTGATTCCAGCTAGGCAACTTGAATCAATCAAAGTATTGGACAAGGTGCAAGAATCCCAAAAGTTTGATGCACGCCCTTCGGACACGCCTCTTATTCCTCTTTATTGACTACTCAAAGCACTTTATGTAGTGATATTAAATGATTTTACTATAAATAAATGGTGATATTAAGTAATTTTTCTGAAATTCATCGATTGGTTCGAGTTCCTGCCCAGACCCACATTAGGCGACTAGCGATTATTCGAAGCCACAAGAATTGTTCTTGGGTTTAAGGCAGGCGGCGAACGTCGTTGCCATTTGCCGATTGCCGAACACAGGTGACTTTTAGGGCTGAACCAACTGCAAACAAGACGATTTTGTGCACTTCCATTGTACTACTACTATATACATTGTACTATCACTGTACAATGAACTTGACTTTTTAGTTTTTACCTACTATTTACTGTGAGACTTGGCCATATTAAGCTTGGTTGAGGGCCATAAATTGTCGTCTAAAGAATGACTTCTACAAGACACTTTTAACCCTTTTGCCTTAACAGCACTGGTATTTACTATGTGTTGTAGTTTTATAGGGAAGATCTTGAAGATGCACAATTTACATACATTCATTCACACGTTTTATTTACACATTAATTAAGGTATTTTGTGCTTTTGAAGTCTTTTCGATATTGGATATTTACTTGAGCACTTTCATTACTCTCAAATATGTAGTGTATGCAAGTTAGTTAATTGAATTAATGCCTTCCCTATTGATTGATTTATTGATTAGTCAGATTTGAAGGCATCATTAGATCAAATTTGAACAAATTCACTATTACCTATAATAGAATGTAGTACATACAGTAGTAATTTCAATCCAACTAATAGAAGCAATAGTAATAATAGGTAGTAGCAGCGTTATCGCAGCTGGTCGTTCTCACGCACATGTGTGTGTCTGGCCTTCTGTAGCGATTTAATGCTGCACAAATGGACATTAGTGATTGGGACTGACATAGATCAGAGCTCTTTATAAGTAGAAAGCAACAATATACTCGTATGTAGTGTAGAAGCAAGTAAAAACAAAATTGCTGTAATAAGAGCTACAACACTTGGAGCGCATTTAGTGTGAAGCAAGGCCAATATTGTCGTAATGGACACCGACCAATGGTCCAGCCAGAAGTGTCGAAAGGTCACGTGGCTCATCTATCCACTTTGACGTCATCACTCACTAAATAAACACTTTTTGCCTTACAAACTCATGTAATTAACAACAATTCAAAATTTTATGTGTAGGTACTGAACTATGTCCACAAAAACTCCACATTTTATTTAAGGAACAATATTAAAAAGAACATTTTAGGAACAGTAAGCAATAAAGAACACTCACCTTGGGAAAATCAGGACCAATTAGTGAAGCAAGAGCCTTGCAAGATGAAAAGCCCCCTCAGATTTCTGTCTTTAGAAGCAATTTCTGAGCAAAATTAGCACTTTTAAGGGTTGGATTTAAGATTTTTTTATTTTGAAGGTTGTTCGTAATAATTACTTGGTTGTGTTCTGACTGAGCTTGGTCCAGACACTGACTGAATGTAATGGATCCTTTCTCTGCTCGCTTTCTCTCGCTACCTGTTGGCCTCGGAGAGAAAGCAAGTCGGCCAAGGCCCCCAAGGGACTCAGATGAACCAGACACACTTAACTACGTTTCTAAATATCTGTTGATATCACTTCCATCATCACCTATTATGTACTTATTTCGATCCATTTTCACACTTTGCCACTACAAAGAGAAGACAAAAGAGAGCCTGAAAAGACAAGTACTAATAGTATAAAAGTTCTCTTTTTCAACCACTGTATTAATAATGTAAGCACATTATATACATGGTTTGCTCTATATGAAGGATTTGTGTGGCTCCCAGTTCATAATATAGGGGGCAAAGTTGCCTGAGGCCCACTTGAAAGGCTTCGGAGAGGCTCTCTCAGCCAGCAATATTGCAGTGAACACACTCAATATCGAACTTGGCTCCAAAATAGTAACCAGTTCTGGGGCTTCGTGTCTCAGGGCCCAAGAAATGGAACAGCTCCTTTGTGTACATTACTCCGTTTGATCGATGTCCCACTCATTATGTTCACCATATAATAATAGGGTCTTTAAATAGAACGGAAGTCAGAGCAGGCAGTGGGACACACATTTCATTATTAAGGGGCCAAGTTGACCTCTTTCAGCTGACGGATTCTGGTGCAGAGGAGTGATGGATGCCATGTGGAGATGCGCAGACATCGTTCAATCACTTTAGTGACACCGTTCGACCTGCAATAAGAACATCACAGTCATTAAATGTATAACGCATTGTGAAGGCCCTTTTTGGCTGTGAGGAAAGGCCCCTGGTCGATCGAGTGCCAAGGCTCCAGAGAAAGCTCGAATGCTGAGCTATTTCGGGAACAGCAAAGCCCCTCTCCTCTCGCCTCGTCCAATGAGCCTCTTCTGCATCTACGTGGCTACGTAGTTCTTCGTCTCGACGCAACATCGGGCTGCTCTCCCTTATTCCTTTGCGTCAGACAATTTCGAAAAAAAATCTGCTGCCCGAAATACTGAGTATAAGAAACCACTTTCCTGGAAAAAGAAGGGTCTGGCATTGAGAATTACGCACAATATCTCGATATTGGGTTCAGCGATTTCTTAGAAGAGTTCAACTGAAACATACATGGAACAATTCACAAAGACACCAAGGGACAATCTGATTAGGGAAGTAGTGTCCTGATAGATGTTGCCTTCAGAATCTCAGCAATTATCTGGGAAAAAGCAATGAACGCTAACGTTGGTCCCAAAAGTTTTTGACATGTTTCAAAATTGAAAAACAATTTTTAATGAAACCAATGTCTGCATTCACCGCCTTGGGCATTTTCCAAACGGTAGAAAGGTCCAATTTGATGTCAGTAGAAGAATCATATGTCGGTTGAGGTAGAAGTGGAAAAGCAGTTACGAAGTTGTGTTACGAAATAATTTGATCTTATTGCAGTTTGCTCTTGGCAAACATCTTGCTCAGTGATTCCATAGCCTGCTTGTGCGTGGAGCCGGGAGTGCGACAGTGCTTGTAGTTCTCCTTAACGAACATGGCGAAGGGGTTGGGGGTGCGCGGCGTGCTCGCCTCGGCAGGCTGTTTGTTGCGATCCGACCGAATTAGGAGGTTTAAGTTGCCATGACAACGGCCGCAGCGAGCTGAATCCTTGATAGACTTGGAGTGGCGACGATATTCAAGGCCACACTTCTCGCACCTATAGATGTACTTGGTGAAAATCTCGTAGGTGTGACACCGCTCAATAAGAGGCAGTTCGGGGAACCGCCGCACACAAAGCCGACCCCAGCTCTTGAACAAACGCCCATGGCTCTCCCTTGACCCTTTTGGAAAGAAAGCACCAATATCATTGTTACAAACAGAATGTTTTGTGAGAGGAGGAAATGTGACACTTTCAAAACAAGTCTGCCAAACGCACCTGATATGAGATACACGGCCGCGTGACACATCTCATGTATAAGTGTGTCCCTCAGCCTGTCGGCGGAGTCAATAACCTTTGAGCTGAGATCAATGACGCAATAGCGCTCCATCTTCTCCCGGTCGATCTTGTAGTGACATCTGCCAGCTGTTTTTGTGAGTCGAGGCTTCCACTGTATGCTCATACCCTTAGGCAGACGCTCCTCGAAGATGTCGGCATTGAAAATTGCGTACAATTTGAAAGCAAGTTCAGATTTTGTGCGTGAGAATCGCGTAAGAAAGCGCTCAGCATCCGGGTGACATCTAATCGGAAGACAAGAAGAGTTAGCGTGTAATCTTTTAAAAGGATCGCGTAGCAACCAGCAATGCTCCCTACCTTTCGTCCGGAGATTCAAGAGAAAGCGAATCGATGAAGGATCTCACTTTGTGGAGCTTCAAAGGTTCTTTTTTCCCAGGCGTCTTGAAAGAATCCTGGAACACAAAGTGCTTATCTTTGCTTCTCAAAGGCTCCCTAGAGCCTGTACCTTTCCTTGGCGGCTCTGACTTAATTTCCTCTGTGAGATTCTTCCTCTTCGAGTCCGAATCGCTTGAAAACGACGAATTTCTCGATTCGTCTTCCTCCTCGTCCAACGACGTGTTACTCGATTCTTCTTCGTCCTCGTCCTCGGTTGAGGACGAATCTGAACTACTTGGCTCCAAAAAAGCCAATACCTGATGGTTTCTCCAACGTTTCTCCGATTTTTTCTTGTTAGAACTGTCATCTCTTATCTTTCTTTCGGCAGGGCTGGCAGTCACGCTTTTTGTTATAGGACTGTGCAATGCATTTTGGAAAGGTCTCGCTGAGATCTGGTTTTCTATTGGTTGAAGAGGAGTCCGTGAGCTCTCGGTGGAGCGAAACCCCTTGTTCGTGTCATTTTTAGGCTCCTCCACACTTCCATTAGAACTCTCAGAAGAGAAATTGAGCTTTTTAGCCCCATCCAACTGAAATGAGTTGTTCGCTGAGTGCTCTATACTAGTCTCGTATTCGGAGGTATCATCATCGTTGATGAAGTCGTCTAAGCTTTGATCCCACTCCCGTTGCCTGCGCTGATTCTTAAGCTTTCTTTCTGTTTGAGCCTCTCTTATCTTGCTAAAGAAACTTTCGAGTGAACCATTACTTTCAGACCCACTAGACAAACGACGTCGTGGAAAGGCACCGTCATTGTGATGTCTAACATAACTTCTTCTATTACTAGGATCTACTTTGTTTTCGTCTTCCTTGCTATTGTCTTGGCTCTTGTTTGAGTCTCCATGAAACTCATCCTCCTCGTCGTCGTCCTCGGTCAAAACAAACTCTGGCTTCATCATGGGCACGAATTCTGAAGCACTTTTTCTCTTTGCTGACATTTCTGAGCTCTTATTTCTACTTTGGTTCCATAAGTTATTAGAGTAATTGAAAGACATGTTAGGACTTTCATCACTGCCTTGGCTAAGAGAAGCCTGAATAGACACATTTACTCCACGCTCGCATGACCCATTCAAACCCTTTTCGTCCTCTATTTGCGTCCCAGTACTCTCCCCTTCTGGAGACAGATGTGTTAAGCTGTTTTCGTCACTGAACGAGACTTGAGCGCAGAAATTGGCCTTTTCAGTCTTCTTTTCCGGACACTCTGAATCATCCAAATCACACTGCATCACAAAACTCTTCGTGTTCAACGTCATCTGGCACTCCGATTCATCTAAATCACACTGCATAGAGACAATCTTCGTCATCAAGGGCTCCTTAAACTCTGGTAAAGCAGTCTTCACATTCTTGGGTCGACTGCCCTTGAGGCCGATTGTGGAAGTGGCCCTGGAATCCTCGAAAAAGAGCTTGAGAGAATCTTTCGACTGAGTCCCCTTCTTGAGGTTGCCCCACAGCATGTCGACGTCCACATCGTTCTCGTCGTTCTCCTCCGCCTCCTCGTCCGAGTTGAGCAGCACCGAGTGTCGACCCAAAAACGACTTTTTGGGCAACCGTTTGCTCGAGGCCTGAGACAAGTGGGAGGAGGTGTAGGTCATTTTGTGCCATCGAACAAGACTGGCGTCGACATTTTCGTCGTTGGACGCGTCCTCGTCGGAGTCGCCGGCTAGCACTTGGAAGGGCGTGGACGTGTCCTCCGTCAAGTTCATCTCCGTCGACTCCGTGTGCTGGATGTGCGTGCTCTCCGCCCTCTGCAGGTTCTGGCAGTCCACCGGCTGGAAGTGCTGGGCCTCGTGCACCGTGGTGGAGAGCGGCAGCATGTCCGAGGCGCACGCGATCACGCGCGACGCGTCCATCGTCGAGGGACGCACGAACCGGCGAGAATCGAATTCGACAGCTGACGCGCGACAGCTGACGCGCGACAGCTGACGCGGATGTCGGTAAACGTCTGCATATTACATGCACTGCAAGTCTGCAACTCATATACAGTTTGGCAATTGAGTGTGATTCTGCACCACTTTCACAATTTATGTGTAGTTTTTTGGATACTGGACCTCTGCACTTATTAAATGGTCATTTTTGTACCCCAAATCAATCAATCAATCGTGTGTTTCATGTGCCCCTTTAATTACAGTAATGTACCTATTTTCTGTTAGTAAATGTTTCGATGTGTTTTCCGGTAGATCTCTTCAGAGTCGATCTAGAACGGTGGCAATAATAGACTTGATGAAAAACGAAGAAACGCTTTTTCGGGGCCATCAAAAATGTGAAAATTTTAGTCTCTTTGTATTACATACATGTATGTATATTAATTGACATGTTAGACTTCGTTCAATTAATTTTCTCATTTGGCAAAAAAGTGTCCATTGTGAATTGTGAGTGTTAAAAGTCAAAATGCACGTACGTCTCCTACTAGAATATTGATCATGTGATGAAAGTGCGATTAACAAGTGCTTGTTTTCCCCTAAATTGCCTCATATTAGTTTGCATAACTTCGCATTGATGTTCACTTGCCGATAGAGATAATGCACAATCGTCAATATTGCAATATAGACGAAAGTTATGTAATTAAGTATTACGAGACACATTACCTTGCGCTTAAATGTACAAAAAATATTAAAAAAACGTTCTTACTTGCTTATCGCCAAGTCTTTAGTCGCAATTGAGTAGACCAAAAAGGGAGAAAAAGCAAAAAGTAAGTGTTTCAGTAGAAGCAAGACTATCATAAGATAAAATTATAGAAGTCAACATTAAAGTTACATAAAAGTAATAAAACAATTAGTTCAATTACAGTTAAAAGCACTTAATTGCAAATTTAAGTTACTTAATTATCTACTTAATTAATTAGATAATTTAATGATGGAGGAGCAAGAGCACCCGGCCACAGCCAGATTCAGGCAATATCTCCGCATCAAAACGGGTCTAATATTATTTTCCTATATTTCAATTTACCAGTTATTAAAGTAATTAATTATATCATTACTTATGTCATTAAAATATAATTATTTATGTAAACTTTATTGGCTTCATTAATTATGAATTGCTTACGTACTGTAGTGCATCCGGATCCTGACTACAGTCCCGCAGTGTCCTTTTTGCGTGAGCAGGCGTCTGAGTTGGGTTTGGGCTTCGAGGTGTTGGAGCCGGTGCCGAAGAAGCCGTTGTGCCTGATGCACTGGTTGGGCACGGAGCCGTCGTTGCCCTCGTTGTTGCTGACGTCGCACATGGACGTGGTGCCGGTGTTCGAGGAGCACTGGAAGCACGACCCCTTCTCCGCATTCAAGGACGAGCAGGGCAACATCTATGGTCGCGGCACTCAGGACATGAAATCCGTTGGTATTCAGCATTTGGAGGCGATTCGAAGACTCAAATTGGAGCTCAATTTCAGACCGAAAAGAACGATTTACTTGACTTTCACCAGTGATGAGGAAATCGGGGGTGATGATGGCATGGGAGCCTTCGTTAAAACTGAGAAATTCAAAGAAATGAATGTTGGGTTCGCATTGGATGAGGGGCTCGCTTCCACCAACGACGTCGTGCCCGTTTACTACGGGGAAAAGTGAGTCACTGAGTCTTCCCCACAAAACCAAAAAAATGATTTTGATGTTTTTAAAAAAAATTAATTTTAGTAAATGTAAGCTAAAAATCTAAATAATTCCAGATTGATGTGGTGGGTTAGATTTGAGATAAGTGGTCAACCCGGTCACGGTTCGCAGTTCCTGAGAAATACAGTGGGCGAGCGCACCAGACTCATTGTGGATCGACTATTAGATTTCAGAGCCGAGCAAGAGAAACGATTAGGTAAAAATAGCCCCAATCAACAGTCAATCACTTAAATAATTACTTTTATTGCTAAATTTGAACTTTTATTGAACTTTTATTGAACTTTTATTGTTAGAGAGTGACCCTAAGTTGGACTTGGGCGACGTGATAACGGTGAATTGGACTAAGATGAGTGGTGGAGTCCAGACAAATGTTGTTCCTGCACAGTGCAGCATTACATTTGATATGAGAGTGCCTCCTAATGAGGACTTGGAGGGGTTGGAGCACATGTTGACCAGCCTGGCCGAGGAGGCCGGGGACACCGTGCTCCACTTCGACCACAAGGGCGTGGCCAAGCACGTCACCGACGTCAGCAGCTCCGAGTGGTTCGCAGCCTTCAAGGCCGCCGTGGACAAGCACGGACTCAAAATAGAAACCAAAATAATGCCAGGAGGTAATATATCAAAAATTTTAATAATTTTTTTTTTTCGAAAATGCTTCTTTGTTTGATCTTATGAGTGAATTTTATTGATTTCCTCTCTCAAAGTGCGAACAATTGTCAAACTAGTAGGTATAAAGTACTGGATAAAGAGGTCAATTTGATTATTAAGAAGAGCATGCAGTAGTGCAAAAAAAGATGGTAACTATTGCAATTCAAGATCATTTCTTGTCCTTACACATAAAGTAAGGTTGATCGTATACCTGTATGCAGTTGGTATGTGCAAATTTCACTCGGAATCACCCCTATACGTGTTCTCATTACTAACATAAACGTCAATATATTGGACTAGATAGAGTACATACATAGTGCCAAAACGATGTAAAGTGTCAAAACCATCTATATCAATCAATCAATCCATTATTGCGGCCTCCAAGTGGGCTCAATTAGAATGTGCTTTGACTAATGTCACGTTCTAATATGAAGATGTTTGTGGTAACAAGGAGTAATAGTTGAGAGTTGATTGATTGGTTGGGCTTTTAGTTTCCGTTGTAGCTGTAGTCGGCCTTGTTGTGCATGACGAGGTTGTCGTTGACGAAGTAGAAGCTGTCGGACCTGGTCTCGAAGGGCTCGTCGATCATGGCCTGCACCAGCCGTGGCTCGAGCTTGGGGAAGTCGTAGATGTGCTCGCAGCAGTTGCTGCTGTTGGGCACACAGAAGCCGAAGTTGAAGTCGAAGGTCTTCAAATGTTGATCTTTGAAGAAGTGACGCTCAATCATCCGGAAATTCTTCACCGGAATCGAGCCCACCGTGAACTCCACGCTAGCCCCCACCGTGCTCAGCGTCAGGAAGGCCGGCGTGAACTGGTAGCGCACGTAGCGACCAGCGTTCGGGTCCGACGACGACACTGTGCCCTTATCCTCTCCTGGAGCACAAAACATTATTAATAAAAGTTATTTAAAATTTTAACATCTTTTGATCATATTTAGTGAAAATTGAAGGTTTGTTTAGCATTTTATTTCGTTTTTCGAGAATTTCTTGCCAGGTGGCTTGGCGATTTCGAAGAGAGTTGCGCCTGATTCCAGATCTCTGATCTTGAATCTCGTGAAGTCGATGTCGTAGATGTTGGCCTCGGCCGAGCAGAGGTAGTTGGTGGTCGCCTTGTTGAGCGCCAACACGTCCTCGGGCCTGATCTGCTTCCTCTGCATCAGCGAAGACTCGCTCAAAGAGCCGTCCTTCACGCCCCCCTTCGTGCTCTTCGCATTAGTGATCATCCTATATACTCGTATCTCTTTTAAAATCAAAATTTTGGACAAAGTCAGAGCAAAATCCAAAATTTTCTGTCGAAATAAGATCTTTTGTTGTTGAGTATCGATTGATCTTTAAGCAACCTTGACGCCTAGCTCTCTGTCCTTATGCTCTGTTATTAAGGCCACTAGCTGTAGGGAGTTTGGCCTGACAGGTAGAGCTGGGACTCAGGCCAAGCCTTCCTTTGGCTGGCATTGCTCCGTTTTCATTGGGAAACCAGGACGACCAGTGTTACAAATTGTAAAGGCAATAATACGTATAAGCCATTATTAAGGGGAAGTGAGTGCAATACATATATTGGCAGTGTTAGACTGCAAAACTCTCATCTCATTTATTCTTTTATGTACCTACTTCTACTTGATCGATTTGGCTTGGTGCCTCCTTTTATTAAGGTTATTAAGGTCCTAGCGTTTGCTTATAGTATACTATTTCTTAGGAGTAACTTATTGTTAGTAAGTGTTTGTTTTGTTTATAAAAAACTACCTCTTTTTTCGAATTTTTCGTAAAAATACACGTATTTTGTTACAAACGTTCCATCTTTATTATAGATAATTTTTTATTTCTTTTTTAATTTTCAAAAAATTAGCATTTACTCCTACTATTCCATAATGTTCCATTCTACAATACATACAAGTAAAAGTTATGACTACAATGAAAAAAAGTGCTCTATGAACTAATGTAATAATGTTCTCTCCATTTTTATATGGTCGTCAACTCTCTCTTTCTCCCACATCGATGAAAACAGAATTGGATGAGGCAATAAGATGACGACAATTGACATTGATCACTAAGCCATAAAATACATATATGTTATGATAATTGTCACTAATTAATTAATTTTTTTTGGAAATTTAGGTACCGACAGTTACTTCCTGCGTGAGTTGTACATCGACGGCCTGGGCTTCTCTCCCATGCCCAACCATCCTCTGCTGCTGCACGACCATAACGAGTACTTGAACGAGCACACCTTCCTCAGGGGCATCGACATCTTCGTCGACGTCGTCGCCAACCTGGCCAACGTCTAAAACGAGCTCAACCCAAACCACAGCAACCATTCACTTCCTTTGCAATAATTGTATTTATGAGACACTTATTACAAAAATTCTTGTGACATAACTTCAATTATTATTGGATTTAAAGTTTCTGTATATTTATTGTTAACTAGAAGAAACCCGGTCGCTTCGCTTCCTCTTCTTCTAGATGTGTATTTGCTCATTTGGAGCATTTTACACCCAATGTAGAAACTCTACTTGTTGGCCTCTTTGGCTCCCCGCTGCAAAGCTCCCCTAGCTGCAATCAATGACTAGATTGACTTCCAGCATTTGTGTTGATTCTAGCATTTCAAATTTGAAGGGATAAGTAATTGAGTTGCATGTAGGTAGATTGAATAAAACACATCATACCTTGTCCATGTCTGATCCATGTCTACCATGTAGTTCAGGGGGTAAATACTAAATAGACTATGATCATCTATTAAAGGATGCGCCCGCCAAATCGGGAGTGAGCGCGTGGCTTCCATCAAATCATCACTGCTACCACATTTCTTTTTGAATCGATTTGAAATTTTTTGGGTAGGTTTTCAAGCATATTTTCTCTGTTTCATATTTATGCATTATAAAAAATAACTCAAAATTGTGGCCTACATTTGACTTATGTTTTGGAAGGTCAATAGCAACCCGTTATCCTTCTTAAAATGACCATTCTTACTAAAGAAAGTTTTTCAAAAAAGTTCGAAATTTTGGTGACAAATTGTCCTCATTTTGAGCTTCAAACGCCCACATAAAACTCTTTTCTGGGAGATTGGGTTGTGAAGTTGCAGCAATTTTAAGAAATAATT
>JAOXNJ010109247.1:0-11556 GCA_028566655.1 Metis holothuriae
TCTTTCTCTTCAATCAACTTTCCAAGAAGGCGCGTGTGGCTACTTGGATGGATTTGTTGTGTTAAACCGCGTCAACCGCATAAAAATTATAAACTTGTCTCAAAACAGATGTCGGTTGCTTTTGCCATTTTCGCTAAGGGAAGCTAAGTGACTAGAACACGCTCTTCTTTTGTTGAGTTTATTATGAGTCTAGTAAGCAGCAAAACAAATGTGTGCTCGACAACATTGAATGTGGCTTTTCTCATGTCGTAAATGCAGAAAAAGGCATCTCAACACGTCGGAAACAGGTGTAAGCGCCCCGTTTCAGCACGGTTTATGCTTGTAAACGATTACTTTTGCGGACGTACTGGCACAACGCGACGACTAGAGCCGCCACGACACCCAGGCAGAGAATGATGTAGATGCCTCCAAAAGATTCCATTCCAAGCGAGCTCTAGATTTAGAAATAAAAAAGTGACGGTTTTTTGGAGCGCGCAGGCGGTCAAATGAACGTGTCGTGATCTCTATTATGAGCCGAGAGCGATCAACAGCCGGTCTTACTAGAGCCATTGTGTCGGCTTCGGCTTGACCCTGGCGGACGCTAATGTGACAGCGCGGAAAAGGATGATTCGAGAGCGCGAGCGGCAAGTTTCTATTCTCGGCCCATAATTCAATTTTCCATATCAACTCTATCTGCATAATCGGGACGAGCTGCTTACCTTGTTTTCTTGCAAGACGGGACAGGGTTTCTGGTTGCCCTTCCACCACTTCTGCCGCAATTCCTCCATTATCCCGTTCTCGTGCATTTTGAGTATTTGCATGGAAAGAGCCTGACGCCGTTTCGACCCTCAAGAACGCCAACTTTCATTAGTTTGAATGAAAGGGAAATACCTTTGGGCGTGGCTATCCCGTAGCCCTTGGAGTCAAGGAGTCCACCAACTTGCGTCAGGTTGCAGTTAAGAGTGGTCAAGTACTCGATGGAACTTAACACGTACTAGAAAAGAGCACTTGTCTTTCAGCAGCATTACCTCGCTTCCATCAGAAATGCGTAGTTTCCGTCTAGCACCCGCTGGATGCCTGTTTCCTGGCTGAAAAGTGGTTTATTGAGCGCTGGGTGGTTAGAAGGAGCTCTTACTCTTTCACCAGCACATCATTGTTGCTCGCCATATATTTCCACATTTGTTGATAAACAGCGGGTTTCCCACTCACCTCTCCAGAGTTAAAATGTTTAGACTTGGGAAACCCTTTTGGATAAAGAGGAATTTTCGAGTTTCTGAAAAATGACGACGTCGAACCATCGTCTGCGCTTGTGTTTGACACCTTAGACGAACAAATAAAAATAAAGAGCGTCAAGCACCTTCCCATGGTTCCGTAAGCGATAGCACTCTGCTGGGTCAGGTCTTCTGCACCTTTAATAGGCACGTCCATTCGTTTGACAGTCAAGAAGGCGGCCAGGTTGGCCGTGTAGAACATACCGAAGACTAGCGTAAAAAACCACTAGGTTGCGTGTTAGTCGGCGGCGAAAAATCTTCTGTTTAGAAATCAAAGCTCACCCAGATAGCCGTAATCGTGCGCGAGGCGGGCGTAGTAAACGTTGTGTCCGGCCCTTGCTTAAAACGGTATTTTTCAATTGCAGTTCGTTTGCGTACCTGCAAGAGAGCGCCTATCGTGAACCAGACAGAATCGCAACAGCCGAGCTTTGCCTCGTCGACCGCCGTTTTTGTTACAACAAAGACAGCCACAGTGACGAGAAACAAGGCGACAAGGATTGAGATCCAGACGGAGGACGAGAGCGGCGCAAGAAATGAGAATGGCCCTGAAGGGAAATAAGTGGATTGGCATTTTGTCAGTTGAGTAAGGAGCAACACGCACCTGGGTCAGAGGGCTTAGCTGTTTTGTATAGAATCGAAACGCCCGTGTTCATAAAAGGCGTAGTGAATGATACGCGCTGTTCCCGCTCGTAGCTGATCGTCAGTGATCCAATCGCCAAATCAGCTTGTCCTGTTGGGGCTTCGCTGCTGCTCACGCGCACGAAAGAAACACTGCAGCTGAGCCCCTTGCTAGAATTACCTCGCCGATCATCCCGTTCTAAAAAGAATTCCAACTGGCGCACGTCTTTTATGTTTACCCAAGTGCCATCGGCTTGCTCGTTGCCGTACTCATTATCAGAACAGAGCCGTATGCGATACTTGAAGTTGAGCTGCCGGGCCATTACGTCGAGGATATCTATGCAAAAGATCTGATGTAACTGTAAACTAAACGAGTACTCGCACTGGCTCGCACTTTAGAACATTTGCAGCGGACAATGCGATTTCCGCCGCGGAGATTTGTGCGCGATTCTAGATGCGCTCTAAAATATTCAACTCGGAATATCGCATTCGTAAAATTCGAATTCGACGCTTCTTTTGATTCAATTCAGTTCATTAAAGCCGCGACGCGATTCGATTTTCAAACGCATTCCATCAAATCAGATTTGATGGTCTCATTTTTTTCTAGCGCAAAGCTACCTTTGCAGAAGCCTTCGAAGTATTCGGCAGGAAATGAGCTCTCGCGTGAGAAGTTGCCATGCCCCACTTGCCAGAGCAGGTCGAGGGGAAATTTGTCCGAAAACGCTAAATTAGGTCCAGTTAATAGCCCCTTTCGAGATGGAGAGCGGCGAACTGATACTTACTCATGTAAGGCTAAGCGCGACTTTAAAATTTGGCCGGATGAGATCTACTTAAGATGCCCCTTTGATAACCTACATCCTAATCAATAGCAAAACCCTTTATCAGTACTTTAAAGTGTAGACACCACAGCTACGTATAGAAGCCGCATTCCTGCGAGATTATTGTTGTGACGAGAATATACTCGGGATTGTCTTTGTCTTTGGTTAAAAACATGTTCTATTTGAATAAAACTTGCCACGCGGAAGTTTGTTTCAACCATAACTGAGGCAGGAAGCATGGGCGAGTACGTTATCCCATCGCGTATGTTCCATTGTGCCGTGAAGAGTTTGAAGCCAACGTGCTGCTCGTAGATATAAAATCGCGGCTAAAGGAACAGAGTTGGATCCACGTAGTGCACTCACTTCAATGTGACAGTTTTAACTGACCTGTAGGACTTCACCATCCCACGACATATTGAGTCCGGTAATGAGCTCGGACGTGTAATTTGGGCTGTTCCTGATCATCAGCGCGCCTGAACGGAGGTGTCCTTATCCGTAACGTAAATCCAGAATAAGACTATTTGGCCTGTCTTTCTGGTAAATTTCCGACAAGGATCTAACCTTGCGTCCATCTGCGTTTCCGTCTACAGGAGGCTGCCAACGGCTTCAGTGTATCCGCTACGCTGGAAGGCAGCGACTTAGCACGGGTTCCGGAAGAGGCAAGCGGGTTAACGTTGCTAGAGCCGCCTTTAACCGGAACCTGAAGCAGCGCCCCGAACATTCGCAACGACTCGCTTGTCATGATCGCTCCAGTTGTCACGCTTTCTATCTCCAAAAGTGCTTCCCGTGCAGCGTATGCGGCAGAGCTCCTGTCGTAAGGTAGCCAAGTGGTCAAGTTTGCGGCACCAACATTAAGCTTTCGCAGTGACTTGGTCGCGGATACAAAGATAGTTGCATAACATTTGAAGTACACCTGCAGTTCTTTGAGTTTCTATTATTTTTGCTTCGCTAATGAAAATGTCAGTTAATGCACGGCTCTGATTCCGCGTCCTGATCACTTTGTGGGTCTAGGAACAAAATCGAGAGGCTACGTTTGAAAAGGCCGGTCACTTGTGCAACGAGAATCATTTCATCGAGAAGCGTGCCGCCGCAAATGCAGAGAATCTGGCGAGAGCCGCGATCAAACAGCGAGAACGTCCTTGATATCTCGTCGGCGATACGCGCCTTGTCAAAATATATGACGATCGGCTGCATTCTAGCGTTCTTGCTCATTTGCAAAACGCGTGCAACTGGAACGACGTTTGCATCTTCGCAGGCCCAGACAATTGTGTTTTCGAGGTCGCTTATTTGGTTTTTTAGAAAAGCAAGAATTTGGTCTTCTCCTGATTCAGATTTCATTAACCGCGCGGGCGTAATTATCGAGTGCTTGATTGAAATCTGGCCTGGGAAAAACGAGAGTGTGGAAGTAAAGTCCTTAATGCGCCCTGCAAAAGGTGTAATAAGCGGCAATCCCATAGTCTCTGCGAAATCCGCCACTTTGGGCAACGCGGGAGATCCTAGGTTCACATCACCACCGGCCTTTGTAATTTACAATTTCACAAGTACCTGTTCGCGAAAGAAACAAAATCCCGTGCAACGGCTTTTCGAGTAAAGTGCAGAGCGTGGTAAAATCGTGGAATGGATTTCTTCCGCCGTTCAGCTTTTCTGGCTCATATAAATGGAAGCTAACGTTTTCGTTCGACATTTTCTCCGCAACTTTGAACACTTCCTCGCGTGTTAAATCGTGCCCAGACTCGTTCAATAACGCTACAAGTCATGTCAAATGTCAAATAAACATCGATAGCTACCTAGCCTGACAGTTAGCGAGCAAACGCTGTCGAAAATCACAAAAAGCAAAATCATCACTATTTTCATTTAAAATTAATGACGCTTCTGTATTCGTAGATTCCTTTCTCTTGTTCAAGGCGAGCTTTACTGTATCGGCAAATTTGCAAAAAGGCGTAAAGTCATAAGTCGATTCCTAAAGACACGTTATGAAGCGCTTTGTAATCCCCCAATCTGCCAGTATGGCTCTCCGGGGCTTTTCATTCGAGCAGCAAGCAGGGCACCTGTCGCACTTTCTGTCAATATTCAGAATAATTTGTTAAAAAAACACGGACCTATCTTGATTTTCAGATACTCAATGTCATCTACATCTTCCGACAAATGTCGTCTCTTCAAGCTGCTTTGCTGGAATCCTCGCTGCCCGAGATCTCGTTCAACGACGGAAACTTAGACGCAATCTTTGCCGTCGTCGGAATCGCCCTTGCCGGTGTCGCCGCTCTCGCCGCCTTCGTATTGATGATGTTCTCTTGCTGCTGCGGTGTCGCCGAAGAAGTCTCTAAAGTGAAAATCGGCGCATTCAGCTGGACGGTCGCCACCGGACTCTGCTCAATTTGGGTGCTCGGCGAGGCAATTTACCGAACTGTGCCAAAAGAAGAGGAGCAGTCTAGCCGCGGCTACATCATCGTCACCAACATCAACAACGTCGACGATCCTAGCACGATGGACGTGCAGGAGCTCGTTGTCACCTGGCTCATTGCTGGCTTCTACCTGCTCTTCTATGGCTACTTGAGCATCGTGACTATGAGCTTTGTTGCTCTGCTCTCGCGAAACCGTCAAATGTCGCAGAAAGAACACCTCGCTGCTAAGCAAGGAATTCCGCCACACAAGTCCGATTCGCCGATGACCGAGAACGACTTCCTCCAACGAAACATCTCCAACATGGGTCTCCTCCGCTCGCCATCTGGTTTCAGCTCGCACATGCAGTATCCTCCGATGTACGGAATGTCGAACCCAAGCTACTCGCCTGAGCCCGCCATGGACAACCAAGGATTTATGCCACCAATGCTTCCACCGATGTTCCGCGAACAGATCATCTCAGGCCCACAAGGACAGCCCATCTCGGTCGTTATCGATCCAAACGGACAAATTGTGCCACCAGAAATTGTCAACCAGTTTGTCCAGCAGATGGCCTACCAGAACCAGCTCATGTCAGAGAGCCAAAGCGTTGTGACCGACATGACATACCGCTCGGGCGCCGCTCTGATCCAATCTGAAGTGATGGAGGCACCAGTCGAGCGCACGAGATCCGTCAGATTCAACGACATCCATCAGACGCGATACATCCGAGACACAGACAGGTAAAGCGATCTCACGGTCATTTCTTTCAAACAATTCCGTAGCCCAAACAGACACGAGCCCAGCTCATCGAGTTGCGACGATTTGAGCTCGACATCAGTTGAGAGCAAAAATAAAACAGAAAACAAAGTAACTTTCAAGTAAGAAGGCGATTTTATCTTACGAGCTATTTTGTTTTTAGCAATCAAGCAGATTCGAGCGAGTCGCCCAGCAGTGATTCCGCCTAAAACTCAACTTCATTCAGCAAGTAAGAAAAATCGTAAATCGGCAACATCATAAATATCCTTTTTAGTGTATATATTTAATTTGTATAAAGTTGCCGCGAAAACGGGAAATACAAATTCCGCGATGCAGTAAAATACTTTTTATATTCTCAATCCATTATTCGGAGCATGTGAATTCCACTGATTTGAAGCTACAAATCCACGAACTTCGGGAGAAACGAAAACCACTCAGCGTCAAAAACCGGTCAACCGGACTTTGGACATTGCAAAATGTACACCGCTACACTGATCAAGATTATGACTGTACATTTAAAAAAAAAACTTGCGAATTGCTTGCAGCTCATGCTAGCAATCTCGACGAGAAAGCGTATCGAGCGCGTAGTAATGAAGATACTGCGCGCGAGCTTACTGTATGTACCAAACTAACCACGAGTTTAACGACCCTATTCTGTACAATTTTATTTAAACACGTATTCAATATCGATCAATATCACGCTCTCATTTTCTGCAAGTAGCAAAATAGGCGATAAACTTCGGTACATTTTTGGGGTACATTCTATAAGACCGCAAGATATGCCCGTTGCAATTAATTCTGCTGAATGAAACTTATTAGATGCAGAATATTTTTCGGAAAAGAAACCGCACGCGACGAACGATTACACAAATTTCGCATTCGAATATTTATAAATCACATTTTTTTATTTATCAAACTTTAGGAAATGCAAAAACAGATAACAAATCATCAAAGAAAGTCACTAATTGAAGAAATGAGTATATCCGTTGAATCTGTAGCCTCCGGTGTATTCATCGTAATAGATTTCATCGCTTTCATCTATTTTTTGAAATATTTTTAAGAAAAAAATGCAAAATACCTGAATCGTGCATTCCAAATCCAAACCCAAAATCATCAGAATCGACGTTGTAGAAGTTGCCGAATTCATCAAAATCAGATGATTCGTATTCGTTATAGTTATAGTAGCTCTCATTATCTGAAGTAAAATTAAAAATAAACATGTTATGGCGATTTCCTTACCAGAGTTGAGTCCAAGAGATTCCTGAAGTTTTTTTAGTTTCTTTTCTTCCTTTTTCTTGTTCTTTTCAAAGCTTTTTTTGAAAAGAGGGTTGCTTCAAAATGGATCGAAATCAAGGAGAAAAAACAAGAACTATTTTTATATTTGAAAAAGTAAATCCGATCCTTTCATTGTTAATAGTTATCTTCGTCGGAAGTCCTTTTGCTTCAAGAAACTTTGTTGCTTCTTCTCGCGAGAAAAACTTCTTCATGCACGAGTAAGAGTATTCAAAGATTTGAGCAGTCGCTTCGGTTTTGTTCGTAAAAAGTCCGATTTTTCTGCCATTCGAGACAGCGTAGAATCGTTCTTTGCGCGGCATGACACCAGCTTTCTCCAAATACTCCTCAGCAGAGTCTCGGCTAACAAATTTCCTGTATCTTCCTTTTGGAAAATTGGAAACTTGAGCTTTTGCTTCCTGCAAACTTGTAAAGAGTCCCTGTTGGCGACCAACGGCAACAGCAAAGAAAATCTCTCTCGGCATAATTATTGTCCAATTTTCTGATAAGTAACCCGTGTCAGCAACTTTTTTTCGACTGGCAACGAAATGGCCGCTCGCTTTGATTTTAAACCTAGAAATTGCGCGTAAACCGTCGCTATCACAATCTCCCGCGCATCTGTGAATGCGTTATCGTCCGAATTACGTGAATATTTTGAAAGTAAATGTATTTGTAAATAAATGAAACTACAGTTGAAGGGCAGACAAATCAAGATCCATGCCGTAGTCGATGATTCGTGGGCAATTAGCTTGGCAGTTGCAATGATATCCTCCTGTTTCAGTGCAGTATTCCATGACTCCGTAATGCTCTTCGTCCTCTTCTTCTGAATATCAGAAATGAAGATATTAAGTTCTATGTTAGAGAATTTCCACTTTAAATTAAGAGACCCCCGACGCTACCTGACTCGACAAATCCAAAGGCCTTTCGACGATTAAGTGTGCAGATATCACACTGCAGCTCAGCGGGAACATTATCTTTTAAAAAATATTTTTTATTGATGAGTTAACTGCAGATTGCTTACGATTATAGCCATCTCTCCCGGAAATGTAACGTATTGGTAAATCGTCAGAGCTTTCCTCGTATTCGTTGTATGCATCCAGTCCTTCAATGTATCCAAAATAATCGTCTGAGCTTTCTCCTTCTGATTCTTCTATTTCGAGTGACTCGTAGAGCTTCTTCAATTCTTTAGCAAGATTTGCTGAAGCCTTTTTCAGAGTCTTCTGAAAGAGAGGATTGCTGATTCGGTTCAAGTCTTGATTTCTCTTGTAAATGAGTTCTAAACTAAAGAAAATAAATAATTTATTTTATAAAAGCTTTACTACTACGAGTTATGATCCGTTCCTTTCATTGCACATTTTAATTTCTTCAGATAGTCCATGATCTTTGAGGTATTGTTTCGCCTCGTCCCGCGAAAAAAACTTCTTCATTGCGAAATGAGGGAAGCTGTGAATTTGTTCATTAGCTTCGGCACTGTTTGTGAACAGGCCAGTTTTCCGACCATTTGCAACTGCATAGAAGCGTTCTTTTGGTGGCAAAACTCCTGACTTCTCGAGAAACTGCTCCGCCGAGTCTCTGCTCTTGAACTTCTTGTAGCAACCTTTTGGAACTTTTTGAGTTTGTCTCTTCGCCTCCTCGAAGTCATTGTAGACCCCTGGCTGGTGCCCGATAGCAACTGCATAGAACGTCTCTTTCGGCATAATTTTAAGTTTATTTTCCGCGAGATGTGACGCCACTTGTCGGTTATTTTTCTCGAGTGACGAAAACCAACTTTTGTTTTTTTCGCGTAACTCGTTGGCGCGAACTTTTTTTGCCATCTGCATGAAATTTCCGATAAACAAGAGTAAAATTATCGTTAGAGAAGTTTTTAATTAATTCTACTCCGAAACATTACTCTTGGCTCTCTTGCGATTTTATAAAATCGTCAAGTAAGTTGTTCAACGACTGTCGTTGTTGATATCAAAACAAAGCCATGATTTCATTTTTTTCACATATTTTTATTGAATCGATATACAAGTGTCCATGAGAAATGGACTCGATAGAAGATTATTTTCTTGAGAAAAGAAAATTTTGGGCGCAGTAAGTGATGAAGGAAGAATAAAAGGTACAGAATTGAGTTATTGTAGAAGTTGAAATGATGAATTATAGCAGAGGGGAGAGGTAGTCGTATACCTCGAGGTAGACGCGCGAAGGGTGCAAGATCGCGATCGCTGAGTCTGAAGTGTGCACCGAATGCGGAGATACGGACTGCTTCAGGAAGGCACGCTTGAAGGCCACAACAGAAGACTCGTCTTTTCGGAAGAATTTAAGAACGAAGGTCTGCGCGTGGATATGGTCAAAGCCAGTCAGAGTTATCGTTTCTCCGTTTACCAGCACGTTAACATCAGTCTGAAAATTTGGTTAGGTCGAGTTCAAACATGATGAGAGAAAATACCTTGCATCGCAAATCTACTGGTGTTACGACGGTTCTCAGGTCTTCGACGGAGCTGATTCTGAATTCGAGTCTGTCATGATACCAGAAGCAGATTTCGCCACCCAAATAGGCGAGTCCGACGTCGTCTGGAATTGTGAATAACGTACGTTGCTTGAAGACCTCCACTTCATCGGTTTCGGCTCCTTTCTTCGCAAATCTTGATTTTGCACATTTTATGTTGACAGCAGAGCCAAAATATCTCGCGCATCTAAATAATGAATCATAACAGAAGAGGGGCGCCACGAGTTAATTTGTACATTTCTTACTTTTCGAGCGTGAGTTTGTAGAAAGTATTGCCGAAGAGGTAAACCTTGGTGCTTACGTTTTCCGTACTCACGATCGTTTCAATTTCCGTCACGTCTTGCGCCCTTGGTCCGGCGAAGAGGTACGTAGCCTCAGTCGTGTCAAGATCTTCAAAGTCGGCGGCGACTTCTTCTTCGATGTCGCTTTCGTCGGTGCGCTGGACGGAAAGCAGGATACGCCCGTTTGCGTCGACGGAGACGATCCGCAGTGTCTTGTAGTTGTAGCTTCTAGATACAGATTTGTTTATTTACTGCGCGGCGAAGCGTTTCGCGTGACAAGTGTACTTACTTGGAGGACTGGATGCTCCAGAGCAGCGTGAAGTTGATGGTGCAGTAGAAGCGGATCTGGACATGGCCCGTGTCGGCGATCGCTGCGTAGACGATAAATTTCTCCGACGCGTGCAACTCGATATTCGACTTGCAGGTCCAGCTTTGAATAACGAGTCAGGTCAGCTGATCAGTGCGCACTTACATGTTCTCGACCGGCGTTTCGCTGCAATCGATGTAGTGCATCTGCTGGTTCTGCCGTCTCCAAATGCACAGCTTTTTGTTGCGCGTGTAGCAGACAACGTTCGTGTTTAAAACGGGATTGTGCATTGGCGAGGCGGCATCAAGAAGGTGAACCGAGCACTTTTTCTGATCAAAGACGGATGCCTCCTTCAGCAGCTGGTGGGCAGACAGAAACCTGAAACAAGCTATGGAGAATATAAAAACTACTATTTTTACCAAGCGACGGGCTCACGATTAGTCCAAGTTGCTAAGTTGGGATTTTGCCGAGCCAGCTCGTCATAGTTGTAGTTGAAAAACTCGACAAACTTTTTATCGAAACGGAACTTGTCCAAAAGTGGGTAGTAGCTCGGATTCTTGCGAGCCCTCATCGCCTTTTATAACATGTTTAGCTCTCATGGAATAAGATTTTTGCTTACCTCAATAGTCAAGTAGTCCAAGATGGCTTCCTTCCACGGGTGGATTCTGAGCATGGTCAAGATTTGGGAGAGGTTGAGCTGTGAGAGGATCTTGAGCTGCAGCTCCATCGGGAAGTCGGCAAAAGTCACTCCGGCTGTACTCATTTTGAGCAAACTGATCTCCATTTTTCTCTCAATTTTACAAACACCGAAGTTTACGGCATTCTAGAAAACGTAAGTAAACGCTTATTTTTTCCGAAACAACGGAATTTTGGATAAAGACCATCGTCTTGACATTTGCGCTTATTCCGCAGAATACATGTCTGCCAGACGCAGCACTGCTTCCTCTAAATTGGCTTTCGGACAAGCAAAAATCTACTGAAAAGTCTTCTTAGTATGAAAAATCGAAAATTTTCGGCGGGCCAATAAAGATCCTTGATCGATTGTAAAAGGTTGAAAATATTTTCCCCGAGCTCCGCCACTGTAGCGTGAAAAATTGGTGTCGAGTTTTCTCAGATTTTCCTTTTGTGCCACGAAACATCAACCAAGATGAAGCATGGATAAAAGATAATTGATAGAATATCGATTCATAAAGACACAAAACCTTAAATCCAAATTTTAACTCTTGACTTTTTAAAAAACTTCTCTTTGAGGTTCATTTCTCTTTTTCAGAGTCGTTGAAAAACCTCTTTTCTCGTCGATTATCCTGGCGTTTTGCCAAATCTCTTTCATCCAAATGCTTACTCAGTTTTTCAATATTATAATCTCGTTTGTGCCAAATCT